>QLOO01009485.1:0-10635 GCA_003313855.1 Suillus sp. MG131
CCATGTACAGCAGTCAGGACGCTGCGAGGATGCAGGCGCAAGTTCAAGCGCAGGCGATGGCTCAGGCTCAAGCTCAGGCTCAAGCTCAAGCTCAGGCTCAGGCTCAGGCTCAGGCACATGCCCACGCACAAGCGCAAGCACAGGCACAAGCCCAGCAAGCCCATATGAATCAACAGGTCGCGCCTGGATACCCTGGAGGGTTTCCTGCGCAGTATCAGCAACATGCACGGTAGTGACGCAAAGCTTATGGGTGGTGTTGAAAAATTGATAGGTATTTGATGTTTCACCCCTTTTTCTTACGCATTGTTCCTGTTATATGTATCGTCGCCTCGGGGATAGAAGAATGTTGTAATCACCAGTTTTGTAACACAGATGGCATCTTTTCAGGAGTCTACGTTCATTGAGAAGAAGGTTGAAATAGAGGAGCAGTGGCTCCACAAGGAGATGTTTGTGATTCACAGCATCTCGAATACCCTTGTCTTGATAGGCTGCCGCTGGAGGATCATTGAAATTAATCTAGATACGACCCTTCAAATGAATACGGCCCCCCCTTAAGCGTCAGGCGGAGGACACGTTTAACTGATCCGAGAAGGACAACACGCGACATCTTATGAAAGGGCTTTGAGACTTTATGTTTCCGGTGACTTGATCGAGAAATGAGGATATGGATGCGCAGGACTCGAAGTTGAACAAGAAAGGCAATTTGACACGTGGTCATCCGTTCACGCGTCTTTTGTTTCCTTCGGTGCCTTGCCAAAAGTTTACTAAGTGGCTCACGACTATAAAACCAACTCACACTCGTCCAGCATAACGCATTTCTAATAATCCCCATTGATCACTGTTCTGCACAGTGATCATAAAGTAATGTCTACATTCGACAATCTCATCCAGGACTTGACTCGCGACATATGTCGAGTGCAACCTAAAGACGCTCTCCAGTTCTGCGCTACTTGGTTTCAGTCTCGTCTGGAAGAACAGCGGACGCGGACGCGAGACGCCCTGCACCAGCGTGGTCTCTCCACTGTTCATGAACTACCATCTGAGTTCTATTTGGACTCTCCTGTTAATATCGGTCCTCGTAACTCTACGCCCACTCCCATTTCTCCATTTTCTCAGGTCCCTCAGCGTCGTGCATCCTCCCTCCATGCGCCTTTCTCGCACAGTCCATTTGGGACTCTTAATGTGCCGGGAAATGCGCTTTTATCCTTAGACACAAACGGGGCTTCCAATGCCATGCTTGCTCCGACGTTCACCCTTGATGGACGTGAACTGCCCCCAACCTCACCACTAACCACTGATCCCAACGCGTTCGCACGGTATGATGTGTCTTCAACGCCAACAATGTCTAGTTCACTCTCTCTGGGCCTTGGAGATTACCTTCTTGCACCATCAGCCACCATACTGGCACGCCGTGTGTCAGTCAGTGCTGAGCCTATCGCAGTAGACAGTGATCATGACGATCCGCTCCCCGTATATCCCAAGACAGCCGACCAACTTCGCCGCATAAAATCATCCATTGCAGATAATTTAGTTTTCCGTGATCTCGATGAGGAGCAGGAGACTGGCGTACTCAATGCAATGCAAGAGCGCGACGTCGCCGCAGATGATGTGATCATTCTGCAGGGTGATGTAGGAGAATACTTCTACGTCGTTGAATCAGGACTATTCTATTGCTACATCCATCCTGGACCGCTACCGCCGACTTGGCTAGCTGATACGGCAAATCATTCCTCGCAGCCCGAAAAATTCCTCCAGCCGGGATATCATCCGGTCTTTGGTCGGAAAGTTTCAGAATGCAAACCTGGAACTTCTTTCGGCGAGCTTGCGTTAATGTATGGTCATCCGCGTGCGGCGACCGTGCAGGCAATTGAGCCTTCCACTGTCTGGGCTCTTGACCGCATTACTTTCCGCACAATCATCTTGAAAGCGGCTCACAGGCGCAGGACGATGTATGAGCATTTCCTCTCCAGTGTTCCCCTCTTGTCCTCCCTTGAGCCAGGAGAGCGTAGTAAAATAGCAGACGCCCTGGTCAGCAAAGTACACCCCGATGGAGAAGCTGTTCTTCGGCAGGGAGATATGGGAGATACTTTCTTCTTCGTAGAGGAAGGCGAGGCCATTGTTACTAAGACGCAACAAGGAGAGGAGGGTGAGTACCGCGAGATTACAGTGGGCCGGCTGAAAAAGGGTGACTATTTCGGCGGTGAGTATTTTGGTGTTATTTTCTATTAGTTCTTGAATAGCTGACGTTTCCCTTAACAGAGCTATCTTTGCTCAGACTTGAGCCTAGAGCGGCGACAGTGAGTGCAGTGCATCGGGCGGATCCGTCGCAGCCGAAGTTGAAGGTCGCAGCGTTGGACACACCTTCATTCACACGACTTCTTGGGCCTCTTCGGGAGATAATGGAGAGAAAGGCTGGAGAAAGCTATGGTCTTTCATCCAGATTAATGCATTGATGAGGGGATTTTGGTGTATTCTTTCTTGATTTTGTATACCCCGTGTCTTTATTGTATCCTCCCGGACCGTAGTTAACGTTGTCGGGTGCCCTTATATCAGATATTTAACTTTGTCCGGGTTGTCCTCTCAGCCTGATGTCTCGTTTACCCCCCAAGTTGACGTCCACACAATTGTTTCTGTCAAGTCGTGATGCCAACAATGATGGTCAATTGCAAAAAGTGAACTTGTGAAATTCGGGCTATTATGTGCTGGAGTGGGAAGCACCCTTGAACTTGATCGCCATCGTTTCAACAACAACAACCTCTAATTATTCCCCCACAGTCCTTTCTGGTTCTTCTTTCTTCATCAGTCGACTGCCACCTGTTTATGTGGGTAAAACTTTTGCTGTCAGCTTGCATGCTTCAAGGAACTAACAATAAAAATTCAAAGAAATTCTGTCATTCATACACTCACTCAATCGCCACTCATTTCTGTTAAATTGTCAACTTCATGGATGCACGCGATACTCATTTTGTGCGAAAGGATGGATGTGAGCGTTCTCTTGCCATCTTGAAGTGATATTCTGACACCCTCAGCAGTGTCGGGCTTATTGTAAGACACTGTTCGTTTTGCAACAGTGAGCTGCTAGCTAAAGTAACACCAGTGGTGGAAACGATGCTACGACTTCTGCCATCATAGGACCACCTGCTTTGGTATCGATCTCCACCGGGAGCCTTTTTGGTGGAATTGCTAGTGTTTTCAGCAGCGTGTTCGATGGCGGGGGGGCTACTATTTCTGCGTTGGGATCTTTTACTATATCCACAAGTCAATACCTGACCTTTTCTCTCTTCTAGTTCTCTCAGCTCTTCCAGCTCTCCCCTCGCTACTGGCCTAAAATCTAGTTCTAGTAGTACCTCCATTCCCTCGTAAGTTACGCCCATATTGCAATTGCGTTAGCGGACTAACCGGTTCGACTACCAGCACGAGTACCCCTTCCACAACACCCACGTCAGTATCCACACCAAACTCCACACCTACACCTACACATACACCTACGCCCGCCTCCACACCCACACCCGCATCATCCGCCTCCTTGATTGTTCTCACTTCAACTTCTGGCACCAGCGTTATTTACGTGACTAGTACCGCGTTCAGTTCAGCGTCTGCCATCGCTGCAGCTCCTCAGTCATTCTTGCAGAACAAGCCTCTGGAGGGTGGAGTATTCGCCTTAGTTGGAATCGTGATCATGATCATCATCTTCGCCGTCGTCACGTACACCATCCGTCGTCGTCAGCGTAATCGCCTTGAGAGCGACATCGCTGATGCTATCACGTTCGATCCGGCTGTGAATATACACTATGGAGATGAGGAGAAGGGCACGAACACGTATCAAAAATACAGGTTTAGCGGCAGTTCCTCAGGTCACGACCATGGCTTTGGGTACTGTCCCCAGCTTGCATACGCACCACCGGCCGTTCCTCCGTACGGTTACTACGGTTCACAAGGACATGAACAACAGGCAGCTGCTTATCATGTCCCTCCCACTCGTGGCCCCATCTATAACCTTGACAGCGCAATTCACACGGGTGGTGCAGCTGATACGGGTGGCGCTGTTGATTCGGATGGCGCGGCCAATACAGGTGGTACAGTCAATTCGGGTGGTGCGGCCAATACAGTTGGCGCAGTTGATTCGGCTAGCGCGGTCAATACAGTTGGTTCAGTCAGTACGGGCGGTGCCAACCTTACTCGTAAATATTCAAACCGAAAGCCTGTTCCACCTCTCTTGCCAAATCCCGTCTACGACCCATCTCAATCTCCAGTTCTTCCCCCACACTATTACATGCAGAACCAGGATACCCCGATCTCTCCGATTTCTCAATCAATGAGCCTCCCCGCACCCCCCGGCGATCTGGCGCCTCCTGCGCTACCTGATGACTCGGAGGACGATCCTTACACAGGAATGCTCAAGGCATGTTGAATTCTTGTTGAAACCCCACGACTTCTTAATATATGTCTGCAGGTTGTCAATCACTAAATATACCCCAGTGATTTTGATATCCTTTTTTCCCCAATACCCTTCTTGGATTTATCCGTCCAAGTGGCAGTTACTTTGTCGATTTCCTGACCGACAATACTTTCTTGACTTCAAATTGATTTGAGCAGCGCTCGTGTTTCCATTTTTTATTGTCTCAATTAATCCGTTCTGATGTGCTGTGCTCGTTAGATGTTGTTTTTTTATTCTTGTATGATGTAGGCGTGGAGGTGACTGGTCATCCATTCCAGAACGCTGTTGTTTCCAGCATCATTGTATCTGTAGTGTTTTCTTGATGTTTGCATGAATCAGAAAGTTTTAGAGTATATCGAAGATTTAATCGAGAGGTCTGACACGCATAATCGATTAACTTTGCCATTACTCGTCCTTCGAGGGCTTGTCTTTCTCGACGGGGCTCGCACTATCCTCTCTCATCTGGTCTACATGTTTCATGGCCTTCCTTTGTGCCAAACGTTGCTCTCGCCGCTCCAGGTACCAGACCAGCCAAGTCACTCCCAATGTCGCTGCACACGTGCAAATCATTGCGATCATACCCTTTTTGAAACGGGGCGCATCCGTAGCAGGGTAGAAGAGGAGTGGCCACCAGGCATTGACCGCGTTGTTCCACATGCTTGATGTCCAAGTCAGTTTTGGGTCCAGCAGGAGTGAATTGAAAGATTCACTTCATGGAGGCAAGCACGACGGCACGCTCTTGATAATCATCTGCACATATCTGATTTGCCCAACTGCAGAACAACCAAAATCAGCCCAAGTCGACCTGAGAGTGCAACAAAGTAGCTAACGCAAACGTGGTGGCTTGTCCGGCATACGAGGCTCCTGCCAAATCTGAGAGGGACTAAGTTCGCAAAGCAGTAATCTCAGTGAAAACCACGAACAATACGCGAAGAATTTCAACCCCGTTGGACTACTCCACACAAGAATACAGATCGCAGCGACTGTGCAGCAGAAGCACATGTACACGAGTACGGGCCATCTTGCTCGCGTGTAATCTGTCCAGGTAGCGCAGACGAGTGTGGATGCAATCCCGAAAGCTGTGACTCCACTCGGGTAGTAATCTGATAAACGTATCAGGGAAAGAAAGATGCGGGCACGTAATGTACTCACCAACTTGTTCGACCGTATAACCGCCCATGGCAGACAGCCATTGACCCATCAGATTGTTGGAGCCGAAACTTTCAGTCTCTCCTGAGACGGCGAACTGTATGAAATGTGTTTATCCATACTCGTCGAGTAACGGAAGATGATTACGAGGAGACTGCACCCGTACCACCGCCAGCGGCTAAACACTCTCTTCGCAAGATCCCAAGAGAGACTATGATGGACAACGTCCGAGTCAAGACGGTCTTGGGAAAGAGCCCGTTCCTGTGGCGAAGATAGTACAACTGAGAAACGGTTGTTGATATATCTTCAAAAACATACCTCTTCGTTAAGATAAAATGCTTTGGTGGTCGATGGCACATCAGGGAAGATGAGAAAGCCGTAAAGTGCGATAGGGAGCGTAATTACACCATCGATTATGAACCTGAATTAAATAGTTTTCTGAGGGCTTGCGCTTCGATCAGCAATCTGGGGACGCTTACAGCCACCGCCATCCGCTTCTTCCGCCGACGCCCTGGAGATGTCTCGTAAAACATTTGTTTGAAATTTTCGGTTCCAATGGAAAACATAAGATCTTACTGGTAAACGGCTGCTTGAAGCACACCGGAGAACCTATCGAGCCTCATCAGCAAAGTGAGCGAACGTTGGATGATCACCTTACAGTGTCCCAGCTAGACCAGAACTTGTGAAAATGCCCGAGCGCTTCCCCAATTCGCCAGGTTTATACCATCTTCAGGAAGCGCATAAGAGAACATTCCTTAGAGAAATGAAGTACACTGACGAGCCAAGGACATAGTGCGTGCCAACGAAGGTAGATGCTTCTGATATGCCTTGGAAGAATCTGATAGCGTACAGCTATTTGTGGAGACGGTTAGCCAAGAAAACAATGTTATGAATGGCCTTACCTGTTCAACGTTATGGACGCTACTTGAACTGTGTCACCGAATTTGTCAATGCCGTGCTCGTTGCATTCTCGACAAATCGGAACGAACCAGAAGGTGAGCACACCCCACACTATCTGCATCGATGGAAACCACAGTCTTGGCGGGACGACCTGGAGCATCAAATTGTCTAACGAACATTGAATAGGGCACCTCGGGCAACATGATTATTGGAGGCCTACTGGGAATCATTCCGACAATGTAGCCGCACGTGAAGATGGTATTGATTTTCTGCGAAGGCGCTCAGAGAAACCTCCCTGGACACACACGTATGGAGTACGTACATTGAAGTCATTTCCCTGCATGTTGAGTTCTTGCCTCATCCCGGATACATATGCATTGTTTACATTTGCTCGATCAAGGTCTGGTTACGAGAACTAAGTCAGAGACAGCTGCCGGGGATGTGGACGCTAGAGCGAAAATGCTTCGGGTCCGGAGAAAGTTCACTGCGAGCCTGTGACCACATCGAAGGCTAACGCGTTCGTAATGCGAACTATAGCGCATGCAAAATGTCCAGTGTCAAAGTTAAACTCACAGTTCGTGAAATACTACCACCGTAGTGACGCGTTTGCAATCAGTGCCTTTAAGATCAGCCAATGTGACATACCATAAGACAGCAGTAAGACAAGATGAACCAGTCCAATTTCAAGAGCAACCTTCGTTCCAACTTTGAGGAGGGTATCTCCCCCCAGAGGAACTGCCTAACCGTTTGCCAACGCATTTTGCAGGATGGTCGCGTCGGCTGTTGAAGTCCGACAACCTTTCGAGATAGGCGAATAGGAGTCAGAAACCATGAGAATGGCTAAAATTAGCTGTCATAATTGTTCCTTGACAAGATAGGACTTGGGAAAGGCATCGGGGTTCTAGTACTAGACTGATGACCATGGATCGGCTTTGTTCGTACACGGACTAGTGATCATCTAACATACATATTACATCAATCAATGGCGCCAATGCGGCACAATGGAAGCATCATACATAGATAACGACACCGCCGAGTCATCAAAAGTAATCGACGTCAATTCACCATTGAAATCTGAGGTCTCACGAATACCGCCCAACGGATTTCCCGATGAGAAGCGTCAGGCATAGTGATGGCCCTGCCGCACATGTCTCATCGCATGAGGTCATTAGGGTCCTCCTGCTTTAAATGTTGAATAAAATATATTAACAAGTGACAAGATGAGTCAGGCGGGCAAAAAAAGAACACAATTAGTTGAGCGCACTCTTGACGGCATCATATGCCATTGTTTCAACCTAACTCAGTTGCCAGCATTGGCAACCGATAGGCTGCCTCACCTGAGCCATGAATACATAAATGAGAACTCCCACAGCGCATCGGATAGGCAGGTCACCCGCCCACGGCGCCGCATCTGATACGGTCGCTGCGAAACAGGAGAGGGGGAAAACAGAAGTCATGGCATGGGACCCGCAACAGCCCAAGGTGGCGGTATTCGCGCCAACATCCGCCATGGACAGCTTTTGGTGATCCGAGCAGGCGCCGGGAAAATGATGTTGATGGGGGCTCAAGTTGAGCTCTGTGGGCAGCCAGGCCAAGCGTGCTGTCACTGCTCGTGATTTTGGGGTCCTTGGCTGCGTTCCAGATAAGAGCTGAACAGTGCTACCAGTGATGGTAGTTTCGGGAAGGTGCGCTTCGTTGAACTTTGTTTCAGGTCTCCCAAACGAGACATTAGTTTGACTCGTCAGTAATGAGTAAGCATGGGATCGAATTTCATGGAAACGCATAGAAAGTCAGTAGTGGGCAGTGAGTGAGGCTTCGGTTCACCTGGTATAACTGAAGTCAGAATCGGTTCAAACTGAGTTACCGGGATAGTGATGACAATCCACGGCTGTCATGCCGGGTGAGCCTGAGGTCGTCACAATCGCTTCGACGCCGTTGTGAAAGTTTGCGAGGGAGCTTGGGTCAGCTTGGGTTACTACTGGGGCCAGTGGATCGGAGCCGTGTTTTGGGAACTCATAGTAGTCTGCTGACAAATTTACATCCGATCGGCGCAAAACAGCCGTCGTTTATAGGAGGATTATTCATTGATGACTTTATAATCACTCGAAGTCAGTCTCCTTTCATCGCCCACTGCGGTTCAGTCCAACAATGCGCTCATCCTGGCTGTCTCTTGTTGTCCCCGCATCTCTTCTCCTCGTCGCACCCCTATCAGTATCAGCAGTCCCTGTGGCGGACTTTGAATTAGCAACATCGTCAGGAGTCTCCAGACGTGACAATGATCACATGCATATGCACCACGGTGCGCCTCTAACTGAGTTGAATGAGACCGCGATCATCCAGTGGCATGCTCCCACTCCTCCCTCTTACTGGTCTATCGATATCGAGGATCGTGACCCATCCGTATCTCGCTACCCTGGACTCATGGCCCTACACGTAATCTTTATGACCCTCGCCTTCTTCGTCGCCTTACCTGTCGGTAAGAAAATATCACTCCTATATCATGCGCATTCGCACTAATCGCCTACATAGGCATAGCAATGCGTACTGTAAAGCATTCATGGCATGGGCTCGTTGTAGCCGCATTCTACGGTTTATGTGCACTTGGGTGTGCCTCCAGTACTTTGTACAGGAAATTGACACCGGATATGTAAGTGAAATGTCACTCAAATGACCGTTTTCACTCCGGCATTTTCCTGACTATCTTTATCGCAGGTACGAAGGATCAACTCATGCGTCTCACGGTTATTTGGTCCTATTCCTAAGTTTATGCCTCTCTGCGGTCGACATCACTCGCTTTTTCGTTCGTCTATATGCATTCATAAAGAGCAGAAGCAAGTTCGCCTTGAAGCCATTCTGGCAGAATGTTGTTCTGGGACAAAATGAAGTTTACGAAGTCACAACCAAGTACTCTGGCTTAGACCTCGAGGAACCCTCAGAATCCGATGTAGCTGAAATGAAACCTCTGAGGGAACCTCCCCATGTGCGACGAAATCCACCCATCGCAACTATCCAGTCCCAACATTTGGATGATACAGACGACGATGAAATATCTCCATGGGTCAACAATTCTCGAAGTAGTCAGGGCGCAATCCATTATACGCAGTCGAGCTTATCGGAGGGCTCCGTGTTCGAAGCTGATTCCAATTCCTCGCAAGGAGGTTCTAGACACTCTGATGAAACCTTACATGATTTCAAGCTTCCCGGTCTTATCGAGCCGCAATCTCCACTCATCCGCATTAGTCAAGGCGCATTTGCTACGTTCGAGAGAGGATTAATTTTTGCGGCTTTTGGCATGACGCTGTCCGGTATCGTCGTTTACACCGGCGGCTGTCGCGAAAGCTATGTAAACGGCTGTCTTGCACATCTAATCAGTATGTAGCTTCCGTTCAATGTGGAGGCGTCGACACTTACTAGATCTGCAGAGGGCGGCATCTTCTGGTGTTATGGCTTGGTTACTTTTGCTCGGTATCTTGGATCTTTCTCTGAACTGGGGTGGGCTTGGAACATCTCACCGACTGGTGAACATGTCTCTGCTGAATTCGTGGAGTCGTTGGTCATTTTCCTTTACGGCATCACTAACACATGGATGGAACGCTTTGGCATTCACTCCGGTGACCCTTACACTACCAAGCAGGTACAGCACATAAGCATTGCTGTATGTCACTTTCTTCCTGCCTATTCGTATTCTCACAATTATCCAGGTCATGTTTTGGTTTGCCGGACTCGTTGGGATGGGAATCGAGTCCAGGCGTGTTCGCCGCTGGCTTGCAGCGTCTGCTGTAGCTGCTGTCGGCTCAGCTGAGGCTTCTGAGCCCCCAAGCTATCGCGGTAGCTTCAACCCTTTCCCTGCTCTTGTCATTGGCGTCACCGGTGCTGCAATGAGCGCTCACGCCCAGACTTATCTTTTCCAGGTACTTTGAGAATTCGTCCACTCCTTTTCTAGCTAAATTGGTTTTGAAACAGGTACAGATACATGAACTATGGGGAAGGCTCCTTTTGGGATTCTCGGTTTTAAGGTGCTTCACCTACTTCTTTGTCTGGCTTGGCCCGCCCCGCTCTATCCTTCCCTCTCGGCCGCCGACAGAAGCTCTTGCAAGCTTCTTCCTTGCATGTGGTGGTTTAGTGTTTATATTCAGCACAGAAGAAGT
>QLOO01009508.1:0-16817 GCA_003313855.1 Suillus sp. MG131
CAAAGCAATCTGCCATCATCACAGCAACCAAATGCCACTGCCACGGCATCTACGACGCCTCCTGTAGTTACTGCTAATGCGGGGGCAGCTGATACAAGTCATGATATCACCATACGACAGGCTGGATGGCGGGCTCGTTTTCTGCTCTGGATTTGTTGCGTGCCTATTCAGAACACAGGTGGTTCATAATAGGGACGCAAAATCATCGCATTGTGTATCTCCTGTTACATCCATGCATTCTACATGAGCGTGTAGCCAATATACCAGTACAAAAACTGCTTGATTCAATCTTCTGAAGACTGTATCTTTTCATCTCCCGTCATTATCCTCAACAGCAATCCAGCGCAAGTTGAAGATGCAATATCAAACTCAAACAAAAGAAAGGCGTTCAGTTGGGGACCCCAGCATTTAGACATTGAAAGGGGGAATCATGAGAGGGAGGCGAATGAATGACAATGAGAATGAGGTGTGCTGTGTCCAGAAGAATGAAAATGCGCTGTAGTATGCGCTGAACGAAGCGACGATACCCAGGATACCACCTGCAATTGTCAAATACGGGGTGCCTGCATATTGGAAGTCATATCAAAACAACCAGACGGGCGACAACTTACCAGTGAAAGCATTCAAGGAAAGACAAATTAGCGCACAAACAGTAGATGCATGCATTGTAATGAAAGATATATTGGTTCGAAGTGAACCAAGCCTATGAATATTATTAGAGATATATTCATGCAGTATATCTCGGACCCACAGGAGAAGGAATATAATCGAGCTCCAGATGACGAGGTAGATGCCAATGGCGTTGTAGAACTGTTGTACGGCCCCATTATCCCTGCGGCCATATTAGGGAAGACATGTCGCAAAGCTTGCCGACAACATACATATGGCCAATTCGAGGTAAACAGAGAGCACCATATGAGAAGATGAAACTTCCGTAGGTAGCAAAAACTGTTGCGCTGAAAGTGTTACTACGAAAAACGTCAGCGGTAGTTTTGCTATACAGGCATCGGAAATTTACCCAAGGAACATCTCCCATACGCCCACAATTATTTGCAAGATGCCACCGTAGCTGGAAACGACCATGTAAAAATCAAGATCATGTGTGTATATTAAAACTGACAAGGTGGCAATCACCACGACCATGCTGTGTGGACTGATGCTCTCGGAGGCGAGCGTCACTATTGAAAAGTACAAGAAGATAGTACCCAAGGATATCAAGCCTAAGATTGCCTGGGTTCCACTTTAATGATATGGACATAGTAAGAGTAAAGCATGGAAGACGTACAGGATTACCGAACGTCCTCTGGCAAGGCAGCATCTGGGGTTCTGGGGAGTCCATGCTGACAGTATGGACGTAGTCGTCGTCCTTAGAGCTTGCTTCTTCGGCAATAGTGCTCAAAGTCATGACTAGATGACTGGTGGCGAATTGTGGGTCAGAGAAGCACATGTGCACGGCTTCTTCAGTCCTTTACACTAGGACTGGTAGATCTCTGTTTACATATTAGTGCGATGCCAGTTGGTACAATCACGCGGTGTTTGACAAACCTGGCCCGGGCGATCGATGACGCTGGTACAGCACATCATGGTTCAAACGCTCATGACGAGACCCAGATAGAGGGTCTTCTCTTGCTGATTAGAGTATTACACTCCTTCAGACCTCAATATCAAAAAACGCTGCAAATTTAGCTGCCACGTAGCTGAAATATGAAAAAGACAGCACCGCCATGCAGATGAAATTGTGCTCAACCGCCGCAGGAAGTGATATCACTATGATTTACAACGATTTGTTTATGCGTGAGACCAATGATCTCGGAACTGCTTTTGTTGTCAGACCCAAATCAGGGCCTAGGATAAACTTGACCCGGAAGTGGGAGTCACGGGTAGCACAAAACTCCAATGTTGTGATCAAGTTTAGATCCCTAGCAGCTTTGGCATACTGTCCACCAAAAAAGATAAATAACACAATACACAATTTCTGTCAACTGTGACAGAATGAGGTGAATGTCGCGAACGAAGACCGGTTTGATGACCAGCGCAAGGAGAATGATGATGTACAGTAATGATGATAAGGTTGCGAGAGATAGACTGTAGTGATCAAAAAGACACTAACGACAAACTCAGTGGTGGGCAACAATTAGGGAGGGATGAAACATACCAGGCGAGATGCTAATCATGCAATGACGCAAAAAGTGGAGTTCATATTGCCACCATTCTCCTGGTCAACTGGCACTTGTACTTGCATCTCTTCAGAAGAGACGGGCGCAGAGAAGAAGGCAACAAGCGTATAGAGCGAGTCCATGGCTTACTGCAGAGAGTGTCAAGGAATAACTCAAAATTGAAGATATCTGTACTTGTAGAGAATTTCTGATAAGGTTTGGAAATATTAGTGCAGCATGCAATTTCCTCGCCGGAAATGGATTCACCTGAGGATATGAAGCTGGTGGAAGGAACACGATAGGCTTAGAACCGTGAGCAGAGCAACAACTTGACAAGCCATATGATGAACACGTCTCGGGCGTCCAATTACGTAAACTACATAGTTGTCAGTCGCTCTGGGTTCCCTCGGAATTGACGAGCAGTTCGTTAGCAAAGAGGTCGACAATTAAACCACTGGTACGAATCGAACCGATATGTCGCGACTTATCTGACTTGGATTGGTAAAATGGACACTCCAAACACATCCTGCGAGTCTGACAAGAGAAAATGAAGAGAGGAAAGCTTACTAGTCCATTCAGTCAATCATCGCCCAGCGATGTCGGGTGTCAGTGGTTCCCTTAATATCGCCCTTAGATCTTCGGTGCATCGTAACTCGTTGACTACGGTTCGGTTCTCAGTTCTTGGTTCTCGTCCGGGACACTCTGAAATGGACTGAACCAGACCACGGCAGCACTAAATGTTAGGGAGTGGTGCCGCGAATTGGCGTGAACAACGACTAGTCTGACTTTGTGTGCCTCTGATGCTCACTACGAACATTTGCATATACGCGTATGTGGTGAGAAACCTTCCTCGATTATGCGAGGAGCTCGATTGGATCAAACATGTTTCGAATAGTGTTCGCACCGCATCCTACTCCCCAGATATCCTTGGCCAGACACATGGTGATGCTACGACAGTCGGCAGATGATGTCTCAGAGATATATTTGGCTTGTGTCTGAAGGGACATCATGATGGTCCAATTTTTTTGATTGTGCCATCTAAGGAAGACCCGGGGATCAATTTATTGTATAAACGCTAGGAAGGAGTGCGGAGAACTGCTAGGATTGAGGTTTGGCTAATGGAGTGACGATAAGCTAGCATACAATGTTCAAACCATCGGTCAAAGGACAGAAAAATATATCTGGACAACCTATTGGGCTCTGAGCTGAAATGCAGCGCGGGAGACCAAGACTGGATAATCACTGATTCATGTACATGTTGAACCATGCGTTGTGCGAGCTTGCTTAAATATTGAGATCGACAAAGAAATAATGTGAGAAAACGAAACTCTGGGCGCTTGATCTTCGCGCTGTGAATCAAACTAAAGGCAAACATGAGAATATACAGCGTGACAGATCATGATGCACCTGAGAGGACCGAAACAGCAACCTCCCTCCTGATTCACACTACATCGAATTCTGAAACGTTCATTTCACCGCAGCTGTCACCCTGTATGCATTTAATTTTCAATTTGTTCTGCGTACAATCTTTTGAGTAAGTCATGGGATTTGTTTGATGGGTCGGAACTGAAATCGCCCCACACCTATTAGGTGAAGCCCCCAAGCCGAAATAATGTCTTCAACAGCCACTGCAAAACCAGAGAAACCGGTAATAAAGCCTATCAGAAGGATGCAAGGACACACTAAGCACGTCACTGGCACCCTATGGTTGCCCAGTCGCCAACGGCGGATCCTCACCTGTTCAAACGATGATTCGATTCGAATCTGGGACTTGGAAAGTGGTAAACAGGTCGGGGACGCCTGGAAGGATGAAGGAAGTGGACCAGTGGCTACCATCTCATTGTCGCCAGATGGTACGACTGTAGCAAGTGGGAGTCGTGATGGCGCAGTGAGACTGTGGGCCATTGCCACGGGTAAGGTCATCAAGAAATGGACAGGACACACACATCTTGTGTGGTCTGTGTGCTGGAGTCCAGACGGAAGGCGAGTGGCGAGCGGATCGATGGATCATACATTGAGAGTGTGGGATGTCAAGAGCGGAGACACAATCCTGGGACCAATTGGAGTAACATCAAATATGCCCGTGTTGGTTTGTTACTCTCCCGATGGTGCGATGATTGCGACAAGCGGGCTCCAGTTGAAAATTTGGGATGCCAACACAGGTGAACTACTCAAAACAATACAGAAAAAGGTTACGCTCATGGCATGGATTTCCGATGGAAAGACACTTGTTTGCTACGGCGATGGGTTCAGGAAGCTCAACACTGCTACATGGACCGAAACCGCCAGTTTCAAGGGGCACACAAGACTCAATGCTATTTTGTTACATGTAAATGAGCGCATCCTCACAAGTGTATCGAGTGAGAAAACAGCACGACTATGGGACCTTGAAAATGATACGCTCATCGGGCCACCTCTCTACCATGAAGATATGGTGAGAGCCGCGGTATTTTCTGAAGATGGAAGGTTCCTCATCACTGGTTGCAACGATGGCCACATATACACATGGGACGTATCTGCTATCATCAAAGAAGCTGGCCTGCTGTTGGACAATGTAAGCTTTAATAATCTGATTCATCCAATTTTCAATCACACTTACTCCGTCCTTTCAGGTGGTATGTTGTGTTAGGTCTCTTCAACAACCCGAGTACCCACTGATCTTTATCCATCACAGAATGTCATCAACAAATCAGTGTTGAATGTGTGTGATATTTTTCTCGACATTATGCATGACTTTGAGCGTCATCACCCAAGGCTGATGCTACCCGACGACGAGCCCCGAAAATTGAAGGCGTTCGTCGAGCACCTCATGGGTTTTTTGATGATGTACGTGATCTCCGTCGATAATTTAGTGGTTCCAATGACTGACATGTCGACAGTTCTTGACATCACACGAACACCACACGACAGCACCACGTCAATCCGCCCACCCTAGTCGCAGCCCTCTTAGTCGGGCTCAAAATTTCGTCTCGAGAATGTTACGTAGACGAGATGGATCAGCCATCCGGTTGTCACGAGTAGTCGATGTTCCGTTAACAGCAGGAAAGCCTGTACGTTTTTTTCGACTTCTAAGTGTTTTTGTAGTTTCATATTTATGTAGAGGAATTATCACGCAAGAAAAAAACCCTCTGCAAGCTCCTCTCGACCTCCAAAACCTCCTACCACGCAGCAACAAAGCGGTAGAACGACACAAGGCAATCTGTCATCGTCATATCAACAATCTGCCACTGCCGCACAGCAACAAAGCGGGGGAGCCACACAAAGCAATATATCATCATCGCAGCAACCATCTACTACTGCCACGACATCTACGACGCCTCCCGGTGTTACTGGTACCACAGGGGCAGCCGGCACAAGTCACGATATCACTATACGACAGGCTGGGTGGCGGGCTCGTTTTCTGCTCTGGATTTGTTGTGTGCCCATTCAGAACACAGGTGGCTAACAATAGGGACGCAAAAGTATCGCATTGAGTATCTCCTGTTATAGAATGAAAGACAGTTTTAGCCAGGCATCACCTCTTGTTTTCCCAGATGAACTATGATATGAACATCATCACCACCAGCTGTTCGTGGCCGTCATTGACATTGTCAGTTTATGGAACACAGGAATATCAACGAGGGTTTGCTTGATAGCAGGACTACTACATAGATGTGATGCTAGGGTGTTGATAAGTTGAAGTTGAAGTTGCGCGCCACGTCACGTGAAGACTTGGGCACAAAGATCTGCACAGCTTGTGCTCAGCTCTTAACGGAACACTGTGACGAACTCTGATTCAATTCTGCGTCGAGAAAAGTTCACTTCATTGCAGCTTTCATTCTACGCACGTCCGTTTTGTGAGCGAAACAGTACCTCCGAGTAAGTAATAGTGTTCATGTGAGGATAAGACATTAAAAGTGACCCGCGCCTATCACTGAGGTGAAGCCTTCCCCGAGCCAACGTCATGTCCTCACCAGCCATCGCAAAACAAAAGAAATCATCGGTGAAGCCTCGCCAAAAGATGCATCTTGAAGGAAACACCCAATCCGTGAATGCCATCATAGGGCTACCAAATACACGGCTGATCATCACCTGTTCATTGGAATCTAGCTCACTTCGAGTCTGGGATTTGGAGAGCGGCATGTATGTCAGAGAGTGGAAAGACGAAGGAAATAAACAAGGAATTTTGTCCATAGCACTGTCGCCAGACGGCAAGACAGTTGCATGCGGGTGTGTGGATGGCATGGTGAGATTGTGGGACATTAGCAGAAGCAAGGTCACCAAAAAATGGACGGGATCCACAACTGCTAATTATCCGTGGCCAGTGTTATCGATCTCCTGGAGTCCAGATGGAGGGCGAATAGTGAGCGGATACCAGGATGGAATGATCAGAGTGTGGGATGTCAAGAACGGCAAGATCATCCTCGGCCCAATCAAGAATGGGGAGATGGGGGAGATGGTGTACGGTGTTCGCTACTCGACTAATGGCAAGATGATTTCCACTGGAGGAAATATGCTGAGAATCTGGGATGCCAACACAGGCGAACTACTCAAAACGTTTGAGTGCGGTATCGTTGGAGACACGGCATGGACCTCGGATGGGAACACGCTTGTCACCGGGAAAAGGAGGTTTGATACCGCTACTTGGACTGAAATAAATGGCAAACAGCTTGCAGGTTCCTCAATGGACACTGTATTATCTCCGAATGAACGCATCCTTGCAAGTGTAGCGTTTGCTGACAAACACACAGCACAACTATGGGACTTCGAAAACTATCAGCAAATTGGGCCACCCCTCCATCATGAGGATAAAGATGAAACGTCCACCATGGCGTTTGCTGCAGATGGAAACTTACTCGTGACTGGCTGCGACTCCGGTCGCATATACGCATGGGATGTCTCTGCTATCGCCATCAAAGCTGGCTTTGATGGCCTCCAGACTGTAGTAAGCTTGCGTATATCTCATCCTAAATCACATTGATATCAAATGTCTTTCTTTCAGGCGGTTTGTTGCATGAGATACCTTCTTCAACAGCCTTACTTACCAATCTTTGTTCATCACAGAAGGCCGTCAACGAGCCATTCATAGATGTATGTTATATGTTTCTTGACATTTCATACCACGAATTTGAGTATCTTTGTCCTAGGCTAACGCTAGACAACGACGAGCACAAAAAATTGAAGGCGTTCGTCGAGTACCTCAAGGATTTTTTGACGATGTACGTGAGCTCCGTCGATAATTTAGCGGTTCCTCTGACCAATATGTCGATAGTTCTCGACATTACGCGAACACCAAGAGACAGCACCACGTCAACCCACCCACGCCGCTAGTCGCAACCCTCTCAGTTGGGCTCAAAGTTTCGTCTCTGGTTTGCTACGCAGACGGGATGAACCAGCCATCCGTTTGCCACGAGTAGTCGAGGTTCCATTAACAGCAGGAAAGCCTGTACGTTTTGTTCGACTTCCAAGTGTTCTTTTATAGTTTCATATCGACGTAGAGGAATTATCACGCAAGAAAGAAGCCCTCTGCAAGCTCCTCTCAAGCTTCGAAACCTCCTACTACACAGCAACAAAGCGGGGGAGCCACACAAAGCAATCTGTCATCATCGCAGCAACCATCTGCTACTGCCACGACATCTACAACGCCTCCCGGTTCTACTGGTACCACAGGGGCAGCCAGCACAGGTCATAATATCACCATACGACAGGCTGGATGGCGGGCTCGTTTTCTGCTTTGGGTTTGCTGTGTTCCAGTTCAGCAGGCAGGCAGTTAACATTGAGGAAACAACGTTTCTGTTTACAACTTTTAGTGTTCTATCACTCCCCGGAGTCAGGCTGTCGTTGTATAACATGTGTGACCCAGATAAGTCCGCCAACGTGTAGTATTGTGTGGTGTGGATTTGAAACTGCTGCACACACGACTGATAACATTAGACATCCACCCGAAGAGCGCAAAACTTGAATCGGATTCTTAAAGTAAACATCACGAACTTGCTCAAGGACATTCTCCCTGATGTGCTGAAAAACACCAAGATTCAACTAGTCGACTTGAAGCATTCCCGACAATAGAAAAAAGGTACTTGAGTTTTTTCCTCGACTTCTGGCACCTCTGACAAAGTTCTCCAGGACAGGGCTCGTATACTCGAGAAGCATTTCGTTCAAATAAGTGATCGATAAAAGTACCTTCATTTCACTCTTCTAATGACGTGGAAGGGTGCCAAACAAAGTTATGATTACTTTGACATGAGACTACAAATCGTGCTCAACAGATGTGACTCCTACGACGGAACAGTGTCCAATAAAAGATACACGAGTAAATGGAATATAAATGATGATAAAGACGCTAAGGCAAGGGCACCAATCCAGGCAATCTTAGCTTGTGTGGCTTGGGCTGCAGTCTCGATGATCACAGCATACGCTCCGCCTCGCCTGCTAAACACGCTGGAATTGCAGAAACATCTATCGTAGAAGTTGGAATACTGAAATGTGCATGCCAAGACAATCAGACAAGAGTTTATAATGGCACACAGTTTGCCCGTCCATCGCAGGAAATGCGAAAACGCCAAAGCAATACGTGCAGATCGGGATTTTCGACGGGAATAAGCTGCGGAGTAGTGGGCGAGAATACTGGACACCAAGAGCATCATCCAAATCAAAGTCGACATGACTCCGTATATGAGATAACCCATAGATCGACACCCTATTCCCTACCAAACATTAGACAAAAAAACCGCAGGCATACAGGAAGAACACACTGTAGTAGGAGTAAACCAGCCAACTAGAAATGCTGCTCCGGCTGTTCCCCACTGTAATGCAAGCGAAGCGCAGGAAGCGATAGCCATCCTTGTGAACACGCCAGGTGCCCAATGGTTGCTCCGCGTCTCGCTGTGTTCCGCGAAGTACATAACGGCGCCTTCGAGAGATCTATGGTGGTCGGTATCTCGGGTAGTGCCAAACTCGACATGCTCGCTCCCAAGATGAAAGGGAACACTGTGAGAATTCTCTGATGCCTTTTCGAACACCAGGCAGATAGTCTCTGCTGTAGATGCCCATCGCAGTGAACGCGAGTAATTGAACACCGGAGGGTTGAGATATTCGTCTGGGGACATGACGTCCTCCTCCCTAGCAGTGATTGCTAAAGCTCTCCGGGATGATGCGGGGAGCATTCCCGCATAAACACCTGTTGCTCCTGTCCGTAAACTGTGTCTGTCGGCACGGTCATAAGCTGCTTGCAAGCGATTGAAATCACATTTCGGGGATAGTTGCAGCCATCCAGCAACTACTGGAATTAACCACAGCCATATAGAACCAGAAGCCTCTCCATTGGATTGCATATTTGCGTGAACGTCTGATAGTGAGTTGGCTACAGTCAGGATATAGGCGACTATGACCCAGATAATGGAGGTCGCGGACGCAATAGACCATGTATGGGTGTAGTCAACAAATTCAGCGAGACGTTTCCACCAGGAGCCGTTTTCTGGAAGGACGATGAGAGCGTATAAGCGTGCGCGGTCAGGATGGAGTCTAAGCGGGACTTGCTGAAGGCTGCTCAAGATGGAGATTGCGAAACGTGAATTAGGATGGTCCACCGAGTGGTCAAATCGGCGGTTGATCCAGCGAGAATTGAGGAGGGTGATGAATAGAGAGTAACCGGCAAGTGCTGGTGACCCAACAGTCAATAGAACAGACATGAGATTGTCAATTCTGTACTGTGCCCCGAAGGGAGGTTGCGAAATCAGTGCAAGATTTGGCAACAGCCATGCACCGAATTCTTGCGAAAACACAGACCACTGGAAAGGTTCCTGCTCAGCCCTACAGCTGGAGATGCACATAGAGTAGCTTATCGCTGTCGCGTCAGAAGCATCAGACGGGGTACCTCCGTCGCTACTGAGTAGACTAGTAAAATTATTGGTAGCAGTTGCATTATTCTTGATGTCGTTCAGACACCGAGTAAAGTTTACTCCAGCGACTGTCGTGACAGCGTGCACCAGCAGTAAGAGACCTAAGCCAAAGGAATAGATGAAGAAACAGAACACGCAGTTCACGCATTGCACTTACATGCCTGAGAGCTCTTGTGGAAGCGCGTGGATCTGTATCGTTCATGCAAGGTAGCTGAGGGAGCTATATAAACGACTCAGGTTCCTAGAGACAGGCGCCACTGCCTTAGGAATGGGTCAAAAAATTTGGCTGTTCTTGAGTTCTTGAGCTCTCCTGATCAGAACAGGCGGCGCTTTGTGTCTATCAAGGAAGGCAGGTGGCAGTACGCGCTATGAGTCCTTGACTCCAAGAGAAGAATGGCAAACAGCATTCCCGACCCCGCCGCACTATCATCTCCATGCGCACGTAAAAAGAATCGACCTTATAGACGGTGCCGTTACATGGCTTTGTACTCTATAGATAGGAAAACTTGAGGTCAGAGGATAGAGGTAAAAGTAGAACATACCATGTCCGAGTCATTATGTTGCAAATCATGGCACGGACTTGGATACAACAGGTTAGACCATTATTCGTCTTTGGACGCTAGCAGCAGTGCGCATCTTATGGACGAACATGAATTACCTTGATCGATTGTCAGTTTTATAAGCCAGAGAACTAACTTATTTTTCCAACAGAAACACGGACTCCAGCTGATTTTAGGCCTAGAACTAGCAGCACGTTTTTGCGGTTGTGGCTGACAGTACCTGAGAAACGTGTTCTCTGTCAAACAAGTATGCCCTCGACAGAGACAGAGACCAAGCTGCAATAGTAGACATCGCGAGACCCGAGAACATCGCCCACCGCCGGTCTTTGTCTGATTGTATTGACTTCTAGAAATATCTGACAGAAAATTTCAATCGCGTGATGTACACAGAACAGTACTCACTGGAGTTGCCATCAATCTTTCTATGCTGATGATAGGCGTAGAGTGAGACAAAATCGGAAATGAGGGAACTTTGTGGCACCAACTATGCACATCAATTTACCACATTGATGTCTCGTCCGACGGAGATAGGATAAACGAAGGTCCATACGCCTTTATTGCGGCTGAGCGCTGAGGCCTGAGGCCTCGAGGGCGCCTCCCACCTCGATAAATATTGATGTGTAGAAGCTTGCAAGTTGTAGTACCCGCGGAGTCAACGTGGGAATATTTGCGAATCTCAGGTGATTACGGCATGGCCAGACCCCCTTGGATGTGACCGTACTCATACTATGAGAGAGATCATCTACATCCAAGCAGGCTCATTCGCAAACTACGCAGGAACACACTTCTGGAATACGCAGGAGAGCTATTTCACCTACGATGATAACGATGAACCTATCGTAAATCACGACCTATCGTTCGAAGAAGGACGGAACCCTCAGGTATGTGTGCCATTTCCAGCGAGATCCTCAAGTTAATGTCCGCTGCCATTACGTCTGGCAGAATCAGCCAACGCTTTTTCCACGCCTGTTAGCGTTCGATCAGAAGTGTATGACTTCGTTGGCGCATTGATTTCCTATCGTCTGAGCTGCACCTGAGCAGCAAACTTCGGGACGCTCGCAAAAACGAGCCAAGCTGATACAGCTACCGATGTTTCACTTGATTCGACTTGGAAAGTGTGATTGTCAAAGCTGTTCGTCGCGCGAACTGATACTTTGCAGGCGAGGAAGGGTAGTTCGCGAGTCACAAGATCCGATCCCTCAAAGCGAATATCACGCTCGTCTCGAGGATGAAATAGCAGAAGGCGATCTGGAACATACAGATCCAAATATCAGATACTGGTCAGATTACAGTCGCGTTTTCCTCGATGAAAAATCCGTACAGGCCATCCCTGATGCACTAGAAAGTACTGAGGCTGGGTGGAGTGTGGGCCAAGATCTCTTCCAGCGATATAACGAGGTACTTGCTTTTTCTTCCCTTCATGTGGTATTCATAATTCTTTCCCAGGATACAGAGCTTATGGAAGGGGCGTTTCGTCTACTCGTCGAGAACTGCGATAATTTTCAAGTAGGCCCTGTTTCATACCATTTCCAACCATCTGCTAAATCGTTCCCCGCTGCAGGGATTGCAAATGATGCACGATACACCTACTTTTGGGGGTTTCTCGCATGCTTTCCTGACTTCCTTCCGCGACGAGTTTCTCAAGGCTTCTACACTAAACTTTAGCTTCCTCTCGGGCGCAGACCCAAATCACGCTGGCATCGACAATGTGAGTGAGTGAACTTTCATATAGATGGCACATCAACATTTGAAAATAGTTTATCAACACAAAGAGAATTGTCAACGATGCATTGTGCTTGCAAAGCCTCCATCAGTTCTCGGATATCACATTCCCAATATTAAATCCATCCCGATGGTCTATGTTGGAAAGTAACCTATCCCAGGGACTTGCCTATGATGTTCGTTTACTAAAAAACTCTACATATAATTTCCTGACGGAATATTGCAGAAAAACAGCTTGTATCATACGTCTGCAATCATCTCATCGCTGGTAGAGACTGCTACACTGCCACTGAGGTACGCTATTCTCTTCGACAGGCAACGAGCATTTCATCAACTAATTCTCCACAGACTTAAAGGCAGTCGGGAGGACGTCTCAATGATCGCTGATCAGTTGGACTGGCGGAAATGTTCTCGATTAGGACAATTGGGAGGCATAGTCTCCTTGCCTTTATCTGCCACAGAGGCAATGTTTACCGATCTGTACTGCAACTTCTCGACTGGTTTGTCAAATAAGGCGAGGATCATGATAATGCCTTAATCGCGCGAACCATGATTAAACAAAATGTGATTCTAGGACGAGCATCCAGTTTTTGCGAGGCGAAACATAACCCGAGGATTACTGGATCAAGACTTGGCGGGATTCAATGCATGGTGTGACTTGTCATCGCTACATGAACCTCTGATCTCCAGGTATGTAACAGCTTGCTCATCGTATAGCGTACATCCGAATTTATTCATGTCATGGGGGGCCAGTATCCATGCACCTGCTTATCCCCTACCGACATCTTTCCCGTCCATATTTCGGCATACTAAACCAACGTCGATGAGGATGACTTCATCGCTTGTCACAACACCTTCTACGTCAATTCCGCTTACAGGGTATGCAAGGTTTGTGGAACAAACTGCAAGGACGAGGAGGAGTGATGGTGTGCTTATGAGCATGGGTCTGGAGAGTGATGATGTGAAAGAGCTTGCTAGTGCGTTGTGGGAGATCGTCGACGGATACGGGAATGACCGAATGGATAAAGGGAATTGACTAAATCCTATTCGGAGACAGTAGTCCGCGGCAACCCGAAAATGTGGTATAGGATTATGCATAGATACTTCTAGGATAATCAAATGCAGTGTATGTACCGAATAATTCCTTGAATCTCAGCAATGGAACACTATTCCTCATCCCACGTTAAGTTAATGTCCGATTCATCCAGAGAAACAAAGCTTAAATTAGGATATTTTACGATGAGATCCTGTTTGCGCCTCGCAATGCGGTCCCCCATTGGAAGTCCACTGCGTGGCACAGCTGAATATGAGGAGAGTTGCAAACGCTGAATAGTGGAGGGAAGGGGGAGAGTCAAAAGGGCGTCCATTATCATCTAGAACGCACAAATTAGCTTGAAAAAAAGAAGGGACGATTTGACATATACCTCAGGGTCCCACGCTTGCGTGACAACATCAGGAAAGGAGCCCCTTGCCACATACACGTATAACGATCGAAGTATTGGGAAGCGGGTGCAGATAGCATAGAGCGTGAGTGTATTGACATGCGTAACGCTCAATTCCAGCATCTGTACAGTCCTGAGGACCTCCGGATCGCATACGCTCACAAGTTCATCGCCTCCCACGAGTGCTCCGTGAAGTTCCATGGGACTCATCGAACCAATAGTGGACACGGGGCGTGTACTCCACAAGTTAAGATGTTTGAGCGCACCAGGGTGAACAAAGTGGGGTAAAAGTTGACGAGGACCTTGGTATTTTGAGAGGGGTTTGAGTGGATTGGAATGTATGGACAGGGAAAAATTTTCATCTTTGGGAAGGCTGTATTGGATTTGAGAGGGGCGGGCAAATTTGAGTTCGGCTAGCTCTGGGATAAGATGAAGCAAAGGACGGAAAGCGCGCACGACTTCTGAATCGCAAGGTAATGTGAGGCATCGGAGTTGTAGCAGGCCTTGCGATGCGTTCCCTATGAAATCGCCCAGGAATTGCGAGGCTACAACTGGGTTGATTATGGAGACGGAACGGATGTGGTCGTGTGAGAAGACAGAAAGTCCATGACTGTTGTGACCGTTTCCAAGCATAATTTTGTTATCGCAGATGATGGTCAAGTTAGCAACCTGCAATTTGGGAGGTGAAAGCGACTGGACATGTTCCACTGTACAATTGCCCAAGAAAATGTTCGCAAGGCTTCGTAACGCGCACATTTTCAATACCTGGGGCTGGCTGAGGTCTACGAACATGATCGATAGCGATTGGAGATTGACGAAAAGCGGTAGGGTGTCGAGCAGTAGATCCAGAATCACATTATATGCAATCTCCGAGTTGAGCACGGCACCAACAATATATCTGGGATAAATTTTGCATTCCTGAACAGCATGAGCGATGCGTTCCGAGGAACAAAATTGTATACGTTGTCTTGTACGCTCTACAGTTTCGAGGCGGTGAATAAAACGCTGGTTGTCGGTGTCCAGAGAGTAGGGACAGAATGTCAGCGAGCGAAATAAGAGAGGTTGCGCAAGATAACGAAAGGAGTGGCAAGTGAGGGCAACGTCGTGAAGGGTTCGGAAAGGGAGGTGTTCAAAGATTGCCAGCCAAAGTTCGGGTGCCAGGTGGACTTGGAGCATACTGGGGGCATTGGAAGGTCTGTTCATTGACTGGCCCATGTCTTTGAAATGCTTCAAATTGGTACGCTTCAATCAAGATTATAACGGCAGGCGATGACTTACTTTGAAGTTCGAATCGTAACCGAAGGCAAGGCGGTACAGAGTAACTGGCTATCATCATCGCACTGCCCATAGTAATAGTATAAACTCCGCACACTCCGCCGTTCAAGTCGGGGCCTATAGCAATCGGAAGGCTTCAGGCTGAACGGTTCTGAACTATGCGGAGATTCCCTCAGACTCTTGAGTCTGAAGTTCGAGCTTCAAAATTGAACCGTTGAAAGCTCGAAGCCTGGCACCATTGAACAGCGCTCAAAAAATAACTCTTTGCCTCGATTCCCCTGATGCCCTGTCCAAAGTTTTTGTTTCGATGAAATTGAATGAATGTCAAATTTGCCGCCCGGGGTATGTGCTATATTTCTTCACTCTATCGCAGGATATGACTAACCCCGCAGGAATATATAGAGCGCTTTTATATGGAGCAGTTTTGGTGGATCTTTCTCGGTATGGTCTGAAGAGGCTGTCTTGATTGTTATCGGTCCTCCCATCCAGAGCGGACACAATACTAAAGGCGACTCCCATTTTATCAATGCCATTCGGCTGCTCAACCTCAACCACGCTGAGCGCCTTCAATATCTTACAGGTCCACACTGTTCGACATCTAACGGCTGGTACTCCTCGTACAGCCACTTCAAGGCGCTCCGTTAACCATTATAATCATTCTGCGAAGTAGTTAAGGACAGCGGCTTGTATACTATACGTACATGTGGATTACCACAATTTGGATGACCAGGGCAAGTTTCGCGCAATTTCTACTTAGTGATTATGCCTGCAGCATTTGAGCAAGTACTTGTCCCTGTTAGACTTCAAAGCTTCACACAAGCTCGATGGACGCGCAGACTCAGACACAGTACACCTATCATTCCAATTCATCTTGTATTCTTGTGAGCACATATTCTACTTGAGATTCCTTCGAACTGATTCTGCATAAAGGTTTGATTTTGCGTAGTACTTGCCCTGTAAACAATGCGCCGTAAATCAACAAGATGAGATTTGATGCGAAACAAGTCTGGCTTACTAACCATTGGGTCGTGGTTCCGGAGAGTCCCTGCGCACAAGGCTTACGCGCGCCCTGTTTAGTTCTGGGTAGGTTGGGCCTGCATGCATTGCATGATGAGTCTGAAGCGCTCAGTGCGAAATAGAACATGGCTTACACGGTCCACTGGATTCTTGGTTTCACTCTACAAACATCGCATGGTGAGTTTGAAGCGTTCGGTGCGAAACAGAACGTGGAACAGAACACGGCTTACACGGTCCAGTGGATTCTTGGTTTCACTCTGTAAACATCGCATGGTGAGTCTGAAGCGTTCGGCGCGAAACAGAACATGGCTTACACGGTCCACTGGATTTTTGGTTTCACTCTACAAACATCGCATGGTGAGTCTGAAGCGTTCGGCGCGAAACAGAACATGGCTTACACGGTCCACTGGATTTTTGGTTTCACTCTGCAAACATCGCATGGTGAGTCTGAAGCGTTCGGCGCGAAACAGAACATGGCTTACACGGTCCACTGGATTTTTGGTTTCACTCTGCAAACATCGCATGGTGAGTTTGAAACATTTGGTGAAGCTAGGCTTACTCGGGCCACCCTCATGGCATTGCCACGTGCTTCAACCTGCGGACATCGTATGACGATATGATAACATTGGACGCGAGGAGAGGCTTACTGGCACTCCAGCGCTAACAAGGGCCGTCAGGCCGAGGAGCATAACAAAAGCAGTAGAGAGGCGGATAAACATGATGATGAGTCGATTTCACTTGTAGAGAGGTTGTTGGCAACTTGAT
>QLOO01009529.1:0-13946 GCA_003313855.1 Suillus sp. MG131
CGTTCACTATCGTCATTGCCCATAACCTAGATCATACGCTCTTGAACAAGCTCTCTGCACTCCTTTGGAAAGATGCGAAATACCCGCCTCTTGTGGTCGTTCGGTCAGCTGGATTCCTAGCAGATTTTTACATTCAATTTCATGAACACACAAGTACGTACGGATTTGTGTTCTTGAATATATTTATGACGTTTTCAAGTCATCGAAAGTCACTCGGAAACATCTCCTTCTCTCCGCATCGACAAACCATTCCCAGCTTTGAGAGAACACGCTCTGTCGCTGGAGTTTGACAAGATGGATTCTACAGAGCACGGACACATACCCTACGTGGTGATTTTAGTTCGTGCGCTCGAGGATTGGAAGAAATCTGTAAGTTTGTCCATCTTCAGGTAGAATGCATGCTCACGAGGTATCATCCAGCATGGCGGTAGTCCACCGACATCATACGAGGAACGACAACAGTTCAAGAAAGGCATCCTCGCGATGAAGGTGAAAGGTGATGAAGAAAACTTTGACGAAGCAGAAGCACAGGCATACAGATGTTGGACAGAGACCAAGGTTTTTGGCATTCCATTTTATCTCGAGTTTTGGCATAACGATTCCTTTAGATTCCTTCGGAAATCACAGCCCTTTTTAGTGACCCCGTGTTATCCGCTGAAGCCATGGACAGCAGTCGGTCGCCTTTCTTTCATCTTCTTGCTGCCCTGAAGGAGTACACTGAACAATCTGACACGCACACGCTTCCTCTCACATCAACCCTGCCAGATATGAAGTCTGACACCTATAACTATATACATCTACAGCGACTATACAAAACGAGGGCGGAAGAAGAAAAACGGATTTTCAAGAGCCATCTTCGAGTACCTGTTGACGACGCCATGGTTGATTCATTTGTCAAGAATGCGCATGCACTGGTTGTTCTCAGAGGCAAACCTTGGGGTACATTCGACGAAGACAAAGCTGCTCTAGGTAACACTTCGGGAGCCTGCATTGGCTCAGACATACCACTAATTTTCGTTTGTTGGGTTAGTGGAGTCGTTATCAACGATGCCGAAGGAGACGTGTATACATCTTGCCCTCTCTGCACTTTCGTTGCTACAAGCGAGCGACACCTCGGTGTCACCGTCGGCAGAGTCCATTCGTGCAAAGATTCAATCCATTATTGGACAGTCTACTGAGCTTCCTGACGAGGCTGACGATGCTATCAGTGAGATGTGAGTAGGGCTATATCTTGATCTAAAGTCATGGCTCATGTCACTATATTAGTGCTCGAGCACCTTTCTCCGAGTTGCCCAACACTGCAGCTTTCCTTGGCGGCATGGTCGCTCAAGAGGTCATCAAGATGATCACTAAGCAATACGTGCCCGTGAAGGGTTACTGTGTAATCGACTTGATTGAGACATGGACAGGAACTATCGGTGCTTGAGACATCTATGGAATTGTTTTCGCGGAGAAAGCTGGTACAACAACACTTGTGTAAATTAGCCGTCTATAGACAATGCTTTCCATTGAAGATATCAAAGTTTGGCTTTTTTACTGGTTTGAATGAATTCCGCGGCTTTGTGAGCCAGCCTAGAAAGATCTTTTCAAGAGCAAGTCGCACAATTGTCGTCAATGGCTTACCCATAAAGTGTGGCTTGAGGATGAGTTCCCAGGTGCTATGATCACACATATTAGTATGTCCAAGGCAACAACTTTCAGCCTTACGATTGGGAAGATACTGGCGTCCGCCTGTGAAGTGCATGTTAAGGAAGTCGAACTCAGTTTGACAAGAAAGATATACATACCAATCTCAGGTTGGTTGTCCCATACACCTGTAGAAAATCCATGAGTACGCCTGGCAGACAATTATACTCGGGCTTAAATTTGACCTTTAGTTCGTTATCGACGACGCCATTGGCGGATCTAGGCAGCATCGAGGCCGTCCCTTTCGAAGGGTAATGTGCATAAGAAAAGTTTGCAGCTTTAAAGTAACACAACCCACCAATAGGATGGAGTCCGCTGCCGATATTTGAGCGGATGTAATCCATCAGTCGTTCATCTGACCAAGAAGGTTTAGGTTCAATGATTTCCGCAGTGAAGTTGCCCAGAGCCCCTGTCTCCATGATCTTGAAAGCATATTTTACAGCCTCCAAAAGCATCATCATATCTTGGAGAAGATTCAATGGTCTGTCTGTAGGGAATGATAACTCATTTACCAATGTTTCCCAGAGAATCGAGTATTGCCAGGTCAATCTCTGGTGAATCCAACACAGATGAAGAAGTCACATGCACCTGTAGTGGAAGCATGAGTTCAAGTGGCAATTCGGAGGGGACAAACGGACATGTCCTCGACTCCAGGCATGCTGCAGGACGACCGCTATTGTGTAATGCTTGGCTTTCTCATTTGCGCATGCGACATGGGTGTGAGCTGTGGGTGATCAACGCCACATCCATACGTGATGACAAAAGACGCACAAGAGAATAAGATCACCTCTAACTGAGCAATACCATCGTTCTCCAACCAGGCGCGTTGGACATCGTACACTTTTCTCCATGGCGAATTTTGAATTTGCGGTAATTTCAGGGCCTCATCCAGGGTTGACAGTATACTCCGCATCTTGTCGGGTGGGATGAAAGAGGATAATGGAATGAATACCAGGGTAGACAGTGTGCTACTGAGCATCCCTGTTCTGGAGAGACGGTATTGTTTTAGTTTTTGTTGAGCAAACATATCTGAATTGAGGTCATCCGCGGTCTCATGCGAGCCTTTCAGCTCAGCGCACATGGTTACCATAGGATGGTCCTAAGGCAGGTGTCAAGCTCTTGATTCGCTTCTCGACTGGAGGTGGCACCGACCTGGAAGTTTTCGCCAACGCCAGGTAAATCGATTTTCACGGGAATGTCCAGTCTACGCAAGAGGTCTGGATTCCCGATCCCTGGTAATATAGGAATTAAACACTTAATAGACTATAGCTAGAGTGTCACACCTGAAAGTTCTAGAAGTTGGGGTGTTTGCAGAGCGCCTTGCCTCATTGTTTGAGCTAGCATTTCAACTATCACAATAGACACTTACCAGCTGATATGATAACTTCCCGACGCACAGGGACTTTGTAAGTCCGCCCCCCTTTATGATATTCAATTGCTGTAGCTTGCAGGTCGCTGCTGGGGGTTTGTCTAAAAACCACTTTAGAGGCTTGTGCACCAGTGAGTACGACGATATTTGGTCGGTTAGAAACCCGATCATAATACGCCTGGAAAAATAATCCAGCGTAAACGATTTCAAGATGGCCAATTTCTGCCGCCTTACATTTGTACTGTAAGAGCGTGTGTTGGTTTGAGGATCAATGGACGCTGTGTTTGTCCAAATGCCTATATTGTCTCCGGAGGCCTGATAACAACTTCAGTTACGTTTGCTTTGTCAATATTAAAACACACTTCAGATTGGTTCGTGACCACACCCAGCTTATTCATGGTGTCGAAAAATGGCAAAGCGAGATCATAATAGTAGCTGTATGCAGCCGTCTTGACATAGCCGTACCTGGATCGGGAATGAAGCGTCAACACAAATTTGTGTCCACAACATTTTAGTCCTACCTGCCATGATTTTCTGCAACATTATCTGCGTGGTGCGCCTTGGCGTGGCGAGTTGGAGGACTCCAAGCCTCAGAAGATTTAATCGCATCACTGATAGTATCCCAATTCCATCCTAAGTGAGTGAAATTGATAATGTGTTCTGTTCCATACTACTGAACGATGTATTGCTGACCTTTGATGCCGAGTTTCTCCCAGTCTTTCGACACATCAGTATGAAAGTTATGAATTAAGTCACATGGCCCGTGGTACTAACCATTATGCTCAAGCTCGGATCCGCTATGAAGGTGAAAGTTAGCATCTGATCGAACGAGCATGTAGTATGCATACGCGTACCGACAGTAAGCCATATAATTCAATGCTGATGAACCACCAAGAACTTTGCCTCTAGCAATTGGCAACTCCCGATTCTGAGCAAATGGTTGAGGTTTTGTGACGAAATTCCAGTCATATTCGGGGTCTAAACCCGAACTGTGAAGCGTCTTCGTTTAAGCACAACCCCAGACTCACTTCCAACAGCCTTGCCGACCATGCCTTTACCAAGAGGGAGTGAAAAAATAGTGAATACGAAGTCAATCAATCACTGTTGGACCCCTTACCGGGGATAAGGATCATCTCATCGTCCTTCCTCAGACCTGCTTCAATGACTCCTACGCGAACGCTAGCATTCGTTGAGAGGCTACAGCATCCCAAAGTTAGATTTAAAGGGAAAGAACAACAAGGATCTCATGATAAGTGTGTACATCGAAGCCAATGCAAGACCAGTTGTCCCGCCTCCTGTAAAAATGTTATATCAACCAAGCGCACACAGGCATGACTTGACATACCAATGATAATATAATCAAAATTCTGTTGAGAGAAGTCAACAGCAGACGTCATCGTGTACCCAGCAGTTAGGAGGAATAAAGTGAGGACTATCGTACATAGGGCTCAGAATTCTTATACACCTTGAAGGAACTTTCAAATCCCCCACGATATGTCGCGTGAGCGCTACTCAATTGGAAATGACGTTGTCAATGTCGACTTGACTGGGTCATTTCCTTGTAAGTCACCCTGAATGTACCCCCCAACCTTTCCTGATTTGTCGAGAAGTTGGCATCATACCAGCTACCAGTGACTGAAAGCAGTCGGCGATCTTGAAATATCATGATAGAATGGGAATGCTGTAACAGACAGACCGCGGATTTAAATGGAGTCGTTGGAAAGCTTGACGTCGTAATCATAAGTGCACCAATGTGATCGAGCGATGAATTTCATAAGTGGTATCAGAATTGAATTACCCATAGCCACTGATACGAGATTCGAAGCACTGAAGACACATACAATTGGGTAGTAGAATGGCTCAGCAATGCAATGCGGAAGACGCGATAAAGAGAACGAAACTAAAAGGGGTGAAAGATCCATAGTCAGCAAACTCACATGACAACGCTTATCAATGTCATATCACCCGCAATCTAAACTTGATTGTGATCAGCGCCACCAACCGTCTCGCCGCCTCCAGACACCGCATCAAACTCGTGTGGACACGATAATATTTCCGTCGAAGGCGTCGATTGATACGTGGAGAAGACCGGCACCTTGTTCACTGGAAGATTAAATAGTATCCGAGAAGCAAGAACGCTGTGTGCGACAATCTGAGGTCTAAAATGGAGGAATATGTCTCAGCGATATCCATCTACATGTGTGGTCGACCAGACTAACGTGTTTAGCATCTCGCTGTACGAGAGCTAGGGGTCTACTCAGTACTTCGAGATCAATCCAACAAGGAAAGAACTCACAGGCAGCACAGCGATTACAATCACATTGGTGGTAGATATCACTGTAGATATGTCAGCACAAAATCAATGATGACAATGATATTCATACTCATGATGCAGAACATGTAGAATAATCCATCATGATAGATACGCCTCATCAGTGTGCTTTGAGAACCAAGATAGTATCGATATCTCAAAAATGTGGTGGTAGACATGAGAACTAGAAGTGAATTATCCACTAGGAAACTGTAAATTAATGATCGCCTCACCAATCTCGAAGAAAGTTAAGAGTCCATACGGAAGGGCACCACTACGACCTTCCTCCATCACACAGGACGGGGAAACTGAAAGATAATGAATACTAAGACTAGGACGTGAACCTTGAGAGCTCACCTCCTGGGATGTTCAAATTCATAGGGGCAGCACTTAGAATCACAGCCGCTACCAAGACGGCCTGCAACAAGTTAATGGGGCTCAGTGGAAATAAAGATATCATTGTACCGAACCAAAACAAAGAAGAACGATCAGGCAAGCGTTGTTATTGCCAGAGAAGCCGTAGATCCTGGCGATCAATAATCCTGCTTTTGAATGTAGATCTACGCTGTAACGTGATATGCAAAAGCCAACCTTCCGAGGCAATGATTCCCAAGAAATGTATGCCTGCAAAATGATATTTCAAATCCGTGTAATATAAACTGTCCGGACCAACCATTTATAGCATTGATGAATGGCGCACACTATATTGATGTGAGTTGTAGTGGGGGTAATTGTCACTGCACAGATCAAAGATGCACCCACATCCTGCGTGCCCCATGTCTTGACAGCGGCTGATCAGAAGTTAGCTTGTGCGTAGGAATGCGCACTAGCGTAAGTATCTCACAATATGAGGTCATGAGTGCACCAGCAAAAGGCACATATCGCGAAACCGTGAATGTAGTGCGAATGATCCCCCACTTGCGTCCACAGGCCCACTGGACCTACAAGAAGGATCAGCGCCAAGGTATAGGTGGCCGATTTGTCTGACTTCAGAGTGTAACGTGACAAAGTAGTCATAAATCTGGTGATGCATCAGAATTGAGATGGACAAGACTAATAGAACATAACTTACTAGAATTGCTAATGCGGCGACTAAAGCAGATTCGTGAATAACGATAAGTGTTGTCATCAGCCCTGACCTTACCGTTAGTGTACTTCATTAACAAGAGACATTAGAGAAGGGTTGCAGACAAAGCACGACTGAATTACCTTTGCTAGCTGCAAACCGAAGTCGTCTTGGACTGACATATCTTGTGCGGCCCAACGGGTAAGCAAATGCAGCAAGCAGTTGAAAATAAATACTACTATAGCACGCACAGCAACACGGGCGTGATCACAGTGTGTGACCTAGATCTAGCAGATTCGGCCCTTGCTCATGATGATCAGATGGATCATGATGGTTGCACTGTGTAATTGGAGCACAGGATGCATGGCGGATAGTAGGAGGTGATATATGGTAAGTCTGCCAGCCGAACAAGATGCACTTACACTGGGCGACGACGAGTAAAACTCCGACAGGTTAGTCTACTTATACAATTGTTATATAAGCTCATCATTCTTACCGAATTTCAATTTTCAAACCTCAAGTAATTGCAATGCGGTTGCATTTCTTCAGCTACTAGCCATTACGGGTCTGATCCGAAGACCAGTTCACATTGGAGGCAGTGGTCGTGCGGGGAAGGTGCGAGAACGCTAGGACAAAGAAGTATTTTGATAGAACTGAAACTAATTTTGAATTACTTCGGAAACTCTCCATGCGCTTGATCATCGATCATTCTCCAGATCTATGCGGGGAAGTCAGCTTTGATTGATGGAACCCAGCTCTGGCAGGTGTGCATGGTCGTTCATTTGGTGTGTTCGATCTTCGGTGGTATAATCAAGTGCTTCTATTCCTTTCGTCCCCATTTTTTTGTTGTTACTGCTACCATTATTTGATGGTCCAGTTGCTATATTTTCTCCTACTAGATCTGCTGTTGCATCATGTGGGATGTACTGCTGTGTCAGACATATACATCCTCTCTGTTGGATGTTGTACTTACAACTGCGAACAGCTCTCTCATTGATGTACTTCCGGAGTGAGCATCTCTAATAACGCACGCCAGGATTGTCTGATTAACAGTCTACCTGCCTCGACTCATCTCCCTCGAATAGCACATGTATCAGGTGGGTTACTTCCACTTACATCTGATCACCTCCTGATAAATGATCATCGCTCATCTCAGAGTCCCTTACATAATGATATTGTTCCACTCTTGTAGGTTGGAATGTTCATGTGAAAGCGCTCCTTGAGGAGCATCGCCACATTCAATTGCTTGTGTGGAACCGCCCATGATCCAGGGTCTTGAAACAGATGATACATAGGTGCGAAAGGCGGTTCTGCCGCATTAAGGAACTGATGCAGATACAACAGTTTCGGAGTCGCGCAATTTCACTGAACGAACGGGCTCTCAAGCAAAGGTATGCACAACCCAGCAAATTACTAGTTCGTGTTGCTGGCGTCAAGCTAAATAATCACTGCAGGGTTGATAAAGTCGTTCATACTATGACATGAATTTTGAGAGCGCGCTGGATTAGTCACAATATAAAGAAGAATCCTTGTTAACGTTCACTATCCCGAGCGAGGCAGTGTAGCTCATTGCAAGATCCGACGTCGTTTGTTTGACGTTCCTGCCTCAGTACGTCGCGTGAATTGACTATAGCAATATCTGCCGTTATCTCATGCAACAACAGTATCAAGATATTGCATCGATCGTTGCGATGCCAGACATTCCTGACGCACATCATGAGTTGGGAGAGAAGGCATTTACAGAATTGAGGCGTGTCTTGTACCGATACAATGTATGTAAGCTTTCAGTATCCTACCTTTCGGTGCAACGGTCATGCGCGTGCTGCGCTCTGATATATTCAAATACAACTAAACAAACACTATTTATTTGCTAAGCTTCTTAATCTTGTTGGTCATGCTGGGCTTGCTGCTGGACATCTTTGACATCCTTGCCACCGACTTGCTCGTGAGTTTCCTGGGAAACCGAGACAGCTACTCTTTACTCTTTGACTGATGTTTCCTCCTCCACGCTCACTAGTCGGCATTGTGACAGGTCACATCCCGCAGCAAGTGAAGTCATATGGCTATCCATTCTGCGTCAGTGGCGCCGTTCTCCCGTAGACATCTCTTGACCCGCAATTCTTTATCTCCTTCCGGCCACATAAAAATGAGCGAAGAAGAACAAACAACTAATATGGGGGGTCGAACAATTTGGTTGCTCAATTGCAGGAATGCGAGATGCTTGGAGCAAGAGAAAACATGATGACGTCATAGCAACGATACCCGGGCCTCTACTCGACCTCTACTCATAGAAAACTAGTGCCCTAAGCTCAATAGACTCCCTGAGCGGCACTCCATGTGGTGCTGAGGGATCCTTGAACCCAGTATGTGGGGTAAATTTAGCAATATTGTCGTCCTCAGCCGAATCGTAACTACAACAAGTGAGCGCATCATCACACAACAGAACGTAATGAGCGAACCATTTAATCAAGATTACCTCGTCCAATTTCATCCCTCTTTGATACTTCCACCTGTGTGTTGGGTTGAATTTTACCCCGAAAGTTTCGCCCTCGCGATCCGGATAGACCAATGTGACAGGAACAAGATCTTTCTTTACGTCGACAGTCCTGTAATCGCACAGTGCCAATGGATGGTCAACTGCGGGGTGGGAGATGGGTCGCCAAAGGTTGATAATCTGGAAACGCTTTTTGACAAGCTTCTCCGCTTCGCCGGCAGGTAGATGACGATGCACACGAGCGGTAGCCGACTCAGGGGTTTGATCTACATGAACCTGATTAACGGGCTGACGCTTGCTTTCGTCCGTTTCTACGTCTCCAGGGCGGTGGCGTCTGACCGCTAAGATCCAACAAAAATCAGATATTACAGTATTATGCGCCAATTTCACACGTACTGTGGTCAAAAAGCACGACTTTGCTCGCGCCCGTGATGTCCTTGAGAGTTCAATGCTCTCTGGATAGTATTCTCCTCTAATCTCTTCGTCATTGATAAAGGCACTGTGTTTGGAGGGTTTCGTGACGTATTGAAAGCCAGCAGTGTCCAAGGTGTAATCACTTTCTTTGCCCCTGACGTTCTCAATCTCGACAGTATGCACCTCTTGCTCCCAATTACGCGCACGCTGGCCTGTCTTCGAATCCGCATTTATGCTGGTGAATGGGCGGGACCCGTCAGGGGGTGGAGCAAAGTACACGAGTTCTGCACAGACTGATGACATTGTTAGCAAGAAAAATGGGAGATACGGTTTTCATCTGATGAACTTACCCCCTTATATGTTTCCACGATGACGAGGCTGACAAACGCAGGCGTTTTCCATTAGCGAAAGAACGGGTCTGGATAGGGGAGCCAAAATCACTCATTACAAAGACTTCCGCTAACCAGAATGTGACTGGACCTTCAAGACGTGCCCAGGTCGGTGACCGTGCTCGATCTGGAATTTGTGACGCAGATCGATTCCGCAGGGCCAATGGGTGGGTACTCTTGGGGTTTCAACTTGCAGCTCGCCCAGACTGCAGAGCGGCCTTTGCTCAGTTCACCGACTTGTATGAGGTCCGAGTCGTCCGGCCACCGTTATTCGCTTCATTTCCCGCTTGAAGCCGACAATCGATATATCTGAAACTTATCGCCCATCGTAAATTTGTCATATAACACCCATAGTCATAACAGTATAAGAATGACAGACGTTCTTCGAAAGGACAATCTAGATGAGGTCAAGCATAGACCTGCATAAGCATGATCAAATAAATAGGTCACGTGTTTTTGACGCCGTGTACTCATTTGAAGGCTACTATCACGTATTTCACCATCAAGACGCCCACTGTCCGTTCGAGTCTTCATTCATGCGCAGGTTCGTGCGTTTCTGAATCGTGTTCTTATTCACATCCATGGGTGTTGGTCCGAATATTCCTCACAATTTCATAGCTCTGGCATGTCGACGCTGTGCGACAAGTTCGCGTTCGCCTTGGTACTCCATCCATGCCATCCGGATTCAGCGCTCAGCAAGCGACTCTGCATTAGTGGCTCCCAGTTGGATTAGTGCTGTGCACCCTGGCATGACACAATCAATTTCTTTGTTATCGATGTCTTTACACCCTTGTACCTAATATGGTGACAACCTAGGAGCCTGTCATCACCTATGCTCGGCAATTAGTGATCCTGTCTTCTTCGACCTTTGAGAAACATATTTCCAGGCTTCTCCGGTATCTCTATAGAGGTGACTCATTTTATCTGTTTCAACGCCAATGCTCGACATCGTCAATTGATGATAATTGGTGCCATGCACGCTTTACGCATACCGGAGTAGTTTCATTGAACGAGATCGACAGTGTATCGTGCTATAGAATCTACTATTCTCCTCGCCGCGACGGTGTTGGTGGGAGACTTGGTAATTAAGGTAAGAGGCTCTACGAATTTGGATCATCGCTCATCCCGCAATTTGGTCGCGCCATGCGTATGAGATAATTTCATTCACCTTAACAATCAGCGAGCTGGCAGGATAATTGATAAGGTGATATGTAAGCCAAGCGGCTTCCCCGGCCCTTGGAGACATATATAACCTACTCGTGATACCAAGGACGCCCCCATCCCGTTGTACATCTACCACCGACAAACTAACCATGGCTTCTGATACCATCGGCACCCTCAACTACTATCTCGCTCCACCTGACGGCTCTCGGCCTTACACTAACATCAATGCAGATAGCGCCACGGGAAAGCCGATCCGCAACTGGATCGAAGACCAGCATGATATGCAAATTGAGGACGTGCGCGAGAAGGCGGAACTTTACAAGCTCGACAATGCTGGATTTCAGTATGGGCGAGAAGCGGCGAAGCATACCAGCTTCTTGAGTGATGACGAAGTTGAGCGTGAATACTACCCCGAGAGCATCGACCTCATCAAGAGGGTTACGGGAGCAACCAGCGTTGTCATCTTCGACCACAGTACGTTGACCGCCAATTTGAAAGACGTCTTGATACCTAATTCGTGTCACAGCTATTCGTCGCCGTCGCCCAGGCGAGTCAGATGATAGCCCACAGAAACGTCAACCAGTCCCCCTGGTTCATGTGGACCAGACGACTGCGTCATCCATTGCTCGTGTTCATAGGCATCTCCCGCCAACAGAAGCTCCTTCACTCCTTCGCAGACGCTTCCAAATCATAAACATTTGGCGTCCCATATCGCATGCAGCTGTAGATTGGCCGCTTGCACTATGTGACTTTCGGAGTGTCGATGTCAAGAATGACTTGCTGCCTGTCGCTCTTATATACCCTGACCGCGAGGGTGAGACATTTGGAATCAAGTACAACCCAAACCACCAGTGGAAATACATGAAGGGAATGACCCCAGAAGAATTTGTTCTTATCAAATGGTAAGCGAAGCAACTCGAGGAAGCTTTTTGTTGTGCTAAAAGGGTCTCAGCTTTGACTCGATACAAGATGGCAGCGTCGCGAGGCTCACCCCTCACACTGGCTTCCAAGACCCAAACACTCCAGAGGGAACGCCGCTTCGACAATCCATCGAGCTGAGAGCTCTGGTATTCTATGATTAGAACACGTTTTGTCATGTGGCATTAAGACTGAATAAAGAACTCGTACCACGTGATGTTGTACCTATCCATATGCATAGTTATACTTTGCCAATTTTACTCTTGGAAATTTTGTACAATCCTCGTGGACGTATCATGATCATCATGACAAGGGTGCATGTAGCATGGAAAATTCTGAAGCGACGTCAATGACCAATCAGCATGTTCAGAGACAGACACCCTTACTTGTTGACAATGTCCGGAGGTCCAACTTGACGCGCGCATCGAGGGGGTCCCGAACGCCCCCTTCCGCCAGACCCAGCCACACACGAGAAACCAGAGCCTATCACCGGAGACCCACATCCCAATCAAATATAACAGCAAGTAGAACAATGGAAAAACCTACTACTACCCCATTTTGGAGTGGATACATCCTCCTGCATTTCCGATAAACAGAGACTGCCAACAGACTCGCCATCTCAGGGTGGGCAGAACAAATGCATCCAGAATCATCAGGCAGCCTGAGGCTAAAAGAGTGAATGGTAGCTGTGAAATGCTCGGTGAATGCCAGGTAGGGCCTTGCGAAAAGTCCTTCATACGAAAGACCGTTGCTAGCAGCAATCATCGCCGGGCACATCACGGCGTAGTGGGCATACGCAGAAACGTAAAAGTGTTCAAGGACGAGACGACTATGTTTCTTCCGCCATGGCACGATAGATCAGGCAATCAGTGGGGTCGAATGCAGAGAGGCAGGAGTCTTCCCCTCAGTATTCATGTCAGTGATGACTAAATACTGAGTGCTGGTACGCATGAGAATGAATACCAGCAAGTCCGCAGTGTATTGTGCCAGGCTGCCAGCTGATCAGTCTTTCCCCTTGCAGCTGGTGGTAGAAAACTTGCGTTTCACTCCAACGTTCTGCTGTATCAAACCAATCCATGAGTACATAGGATGTCCCTACGTCATCTTCATTACCAGACCATGCATGCACAGCGGAAAGTATCCCGGGAAGAGTCGCAACAGTGCTGTGCACATACTAGTGTCGGCGTATACTCGACGGACGGGGGCATCGAGCTCATCACACGGAATGAAGCACGTAGGGTCTTGGTTGCCAAGATGAAATATGAGCCCATCAGGACTTCAGTAGTTTCACTTACAGGCGGGTTGGAGTTGAGGAAAGCAACCTTTAAATATTCAATTTAGGCGCTATATGTAGTCACGTGGACAAGATCGCTGAATCCAAAAACTTTCGAAGACTTGAAGTTGATAGAGATTCATTGCTCAGCGCTCAATCCCTATCTTTGCAATGCCTGGCCTGCAAAGCGCATCGAAGAAAAGACCAGCTATCTCACAGGGTGGCCCAAAATCCAAGAAACAACACTCCGAAAATCCTTCCTCAGCGAAATTCGACGAAGGAAAAGTTCAGAGACGGAGTAGACCTGTCACACAGCCAGTACCTGTAAGCGGGCCATCTGACGAAGACGAAGATGAGGACGAAGATGACTTCGAGGAAGAAGAAGCTGAAGACCAGAAAATAGTCCCAGATGAGATGATTGTGGATGGTGCTTCCAGCAAAGACCCCAATGGTATGTCGACGATTATAGGGACCGAATGCACACGATTCATAACGTTCTGAGTAGCTGCGAGAGAATCACATAAAGTCCAACGTGTAATTCAGGAACAGCGTCGAGCAGCTAAACCCCATTCCCAGTTACTTGCGGATGCAAAGCTCGTCTGGTCATTAGCTCGGCAAAAAAGCATACCCTCCGCCGAGCGACAGAAGCATGTGAAAGAACTGATGAAAGTTACCCAAGGAAAAGTCAAGGATATTGTTCTAAAGCATGACGCAAGCAGGATTATCCAGACTATTGTGAAATATGGTGGGCAAAAGGAGAGGGACCAGGTCGCGACGGAGCTCAAAGGTCATTACAAGGCATTAGCTCAAAGCAAGTACTCAAAGGTTTGTCCAATCTATCTTCGCTCCTAAGTCTTCTTTT
>QLOO01009544.1:0-11070 GCA_003313855.1 Suillus sp. MG131
TGTCCTCTCCCTCATAAAGCTCACTTAACTCCTGTGCATCAGGGCGCAGAAATTGTGCAGCTAATACTAGACCATGGCAAACTTCAGTCGCCGGACATCATTTCACGATTGTCAATTCGAAACCCAAAAAGTCGGGAGATTTCTTCTGATCTGTAACTGTTGCTAATGACACACTCAGGTTCAAGCCTATACTCGCAAACATTATACAAGCTCATATCCAGCGCATATATTAAGCCATCCACATTACTCTCGCATCACTCACCTAGGGACAAACGTATCAAATACGAAGCAGAAGAGAAAGCTAAAATAGCTGGTTTCCCTACAGCGAAGGAGTTACGAGAGGCTCAAGAAACTGCGGAGACGCGGCTGAAACGGGAGGAGGAAGAAGCAGAGAGCGTGGGCTTGGTGAGTTGCCACGCACCTACCAGTCCCGATATCTGAGCAAACGCAGAATCATAGAAGCGGAAGCCGAAAGATCAGATCAGCCATCGGTCCAAGGTGAGCAAACTCCAACGATTATTGTTTTCGGTGGTTACTAAACGGCTCGTAGAAAAAGACAACAGAAGAGGACACGGTTGACGTGAGTTCAATAATCAGTGTACTAGTCAGCTGTTTCAATTCGAATATCTAGGATGATGTCTACTTTCGGGTGAATTTTGACAAATTCAATACCTATATCCGTAACAAGGTCAGTTCCATCAATATTCGCTTCCCGTTCTTGATTTTATACTGATGTTATTTGCCAGCTCATTGAGATGGCTGCAGGAGAGCGTTTTAATCAAAGTGCTGCTCTTGTCATGCGAGCCACGCTAAAAGCGACTGAAGCCAGACAAAAAAGTGTATCTGATGCAAGATCAGGTAAGATACACTAAACTATGCGTTCTCCATTCTCCATATGACTGCCCATGGTGAAATAGATCCTACATCAACTGCTGCGATTGCCATGCTTATTTCCGATGACGACGACCTTTCGACAGGTCTCGTCTCGTCGACCAAAAAGGCCTCTAGTGCTTCACTAGTGAAGGATTATCTAGGTCTAATGTCCGCAGCAGACAATCCAACGCCAGCTGGTAAAGCGGCGTCGTTCATAAGTCTAGCCGATAACAAAGTATATGTTGAATTTGAAATAGTCAGCAAACGCCTGCGAAGGCGCGTGCTGGAGGCAGTGGCTCGGGAACGACACGGAGACGACGGTGTGAGGATAGTGCGTCTACTCCTCGACGTTGGAAAGATGGATGAGAAGCAGGTGCTTTCCTTGTTGTCCTCATATTAATATGTCTCTAATACCGAACAGATAGCGAAGGTGGCCATGATGCCAAACAACGTTGTTCGGCCACTTCTTGCGGCACTGTCGTCCGACTTTTTGATCTCGACTCAAGAGGTACCCAGAAGCGCCGATCGTAATCCCACCCGGACATTCTATCTATGGTACTTGGTATTCCTAATCTGTTGGGATTATTGACGTATTCCGATACCCAGGCACGTTGATCTACCAAAGGCATACTCTGCGCTGTTGGGACACCTGTACAAGACACTGTATAACATAGGCATGCGTCGACAGGCAGAACAAGAGGAACCGACTGTGAAAGCGGTGCTGGCAAAGCGAGCACGGACGGATGTGGCTCAGGATGAAAGCTTATTATCGCGGATGGAGCGAGACGTGCTTAAGGAGTGGGAGACGAAACGGGAGAAGCTCACGATACTGGAGATGAGGGTGGAAGAAGCCGTATTTATTCTTAGGGATCTTGACAAGGTCGGAAGCCATGAGGATATTTAAATGCTCACATAAATTCGTGGGAGATGTCTGTCATTGCGCAGTGAGCGGGTTTTCAGAAAAGGCTTCATTACTATACTAGTACGAGGACGAAAGGTGGTATTTCATGTTTTGTACATTATCTTTTTGAGTCACTGCAAGGTGTAATTGACAGCGGTGAATAAATGAGTATCCGTTGGCTTGTACTACTTGGGTAAGCTCAACTGAGTTTAAGTTCCGGTACAGTGCTCCGAAGCTGTATAGTAATAACTGCCCCAGGACTCAGGAGGCTCTCATGATAAGACGCTTTTAAAGTCGAATACACTTGCAGCAAGCAACGCTTCGATGTTCTCCTTCGCTCATATGTCCCCCATGATCCCAACGACTGTAATCCCAACGATTGAGCCTGCGCGTATCTACAGGCAGGGGGTCGACATCATCCCTCCTCACCCAGGCAGCAATTGGACTCGCTTCGTCTGCATCTCAGATACCCATTCTCGCACCTTTCACATACCCACCGGTGATGTTCTGCTGCATGCTGGTGACTTGAGTAGTTGGGGTAGCCTTTCGCAATTGATGATCACAGTCGAATGGTTGAAATCATTGGATCACCCCGTGAAAATGTGAGCTAACAGTTGTACTTCGACGATACTTCAGGCGCATCGCGCTAACTCTTGCAATGGATAAAGCATGGTCGCAGGCAATCATGACGTATGTTCCGAGCTAGCATTATCCCCCAGATTTCAGATCAGACTTCTGTAGCTTTGTCTTGACGAGAAGTGGGCTCAACCAATCTATGGTCTCCTACCAGAAGTAAGTGTGGATTACTCCAAGCATCAGTCGAGCTAACCAGAGAATCAACACCAGGAGGTCCAACAAGCACGGACCTATGTACGGAGTCAAAGAGCAGCAGGTCTGCATTATATTGAGCATGAACCCTTTCAATTTGTCCTGCCTTCGGGGCGCAGATGGAAGGTCTATGGATCACCGGTGAGTACTAGTCGCTCCTGTGAAGCCCGTACCTCGAGGAACTGATATACATGTGAGGCTGCTCCATTATACGCTCGAGGGTCATTTCAGTACGAGACTACAAACGAGGCACGAGGTATATTTTAAGGCTAGATGAATGATTGCGGGTAATAACCATTCTCTAGTGATTTATAACCGTATACCTGAAGATACGGATATTCTTATCACGCATACACCTCCTTTCAGGACTCTGGACATAACAAGTAAGGGCAAGCACGCTGGATGCCATGTCCTGTCGAACAAATTAGCAGAACTTCGGAACTGTCGGCTGCATGTCTTTGGCCACATCCATGAATGTGCTGGAGCGCAAATCAACACTAATGACCCATTCAGACTGGTCGACAGGGTGTCCGTGAATGCAGCCATGGCCGTGACGAAGAAGGCGATCGTTGTAGACATCCTGAACTGATAAAACACCAAAGATCATGTAAACTTAATATACATAGGAACAAGCCATAAGAATCGTACGTGTTAAACAGCCACCTTGCCCTTCTTCGCTATCTTGATACCCAATTTGTTCTTCAAATCTGATTTCGGTTTCTTCGCTGGTGGTGCACCAAGAGATTTGGCATCTAGCACCACTCGCATCGATTCTGGAAGGAGGCTGCGTAAATCGGGCTCTACATCGTCAGCCTTTCGCTTGATAGTGACCAGTTGTGGCGAGGTGGTTTTTGTGGATGGATCTCCAGAACTATCTGCCGCAGCCGAGGAGCCGCCCAAAACTGCGGGGGCCGACACCTTCGAAAACACTTCCCTCACCAGCATTTCATCCTCTTCTTCTGCTAGTCTTCGCTCCTTTTCCTCTTCCGTTTCCTCCTCCTCCCCAGCTATTCGAGAAACGAGATCCGACGCTTGCCCCACACGCTCATTCCGAGCGTTCCGTGCTCGAATGTCCTGGAGGGCGTCTAGAATATCCATCTCCCGTTTTGCGTCGACAGTGCGGTTCTCTAGAGCCTTCATAGGATTGTTCTCCTCTTCCTCCAGCCGAGCAAGACGATCCTCCTCTTCGACAACTTTCTCTTCTCGCCATGGTTCAAAGTTTCTCGATGCACCGTGCTCTGCGGAATAATCGGTGTTCTTTGGATCAGTCTTGAAAGTAATCTCGGCGGAACATAGTGTACTATGATGGCTCTCAGGAAACGCCAAGATATACAACAACACAATGACGCACCACTTGATGTAAAACCTGAATATCTTAATTCCATAATAGTCTTCCCCATCCACCGTCTCCTTACGAGCGTTGAACTTCTTGCCCTTGTAAATGTATTCTCCGCATGTATTACATCGCCTGTGTCCATAGTAAGATACGGATTATAGTACAGAAAAATCAGTGCTTACATGGAGAATGGAGCCATAAGACGAACGACCTGCTGTGAGTTCTTTGGACCCCTCCTTCGAGGAATCAAGGACGGGTCAAAGTCCGGGGGGAAATACTTGTTCAACACTAACACAAATGTCAGCTCATGGCTTACTTGGCTTAAGGCTGAGTGCTTACCTTTACGTTCAGACATGGTGGCTGATTATAAGAGTGTTGGGGTTGTTTAAGTAGACCTTGCGTTGTGGCAAGTAAGTAGAGACCACAGCTTGAGAGACCTTGCGTTGTGGTAAGTGGAGACAGCAACTCGCCGAGAGACCTTGTGTTGGTAAGTAGAGATTTGAAGTTGATTACCTAACAAGAAATTTCCCGCCTCTAGCGCGCGCTCTCCTCCTTGCTCACCTGCAGCGTCGTCCGCCAGTTCATTCTGTCAATCGCCGCCCACCACTACCATGCAGGTCCAGTTAAATAAACAGCTAATCGGTTCTCGTCTAAAAAATGTCTACGATGGTTGGAGGGTATGCTTTCAGCCTTCGATGCAGGTTGGATTGTCAATGAGCGTTGTGTCATTTTTAGAATGCGAGTCAAAATGACGAGTACGGCTCCATAGCAGATGCAGAAGCCCTCTTATTACTGTCAGGAGACCCCGCTGGAGAGGATGAACCAGTGAGGAAAGGGACTGCCTTTCAGGTGAGCTACATTAGAATTCATGAATCACGTCTCTGCTGTGTGGCTTACGCGCCAATTCGTGTAGACTTGGTTGCTTGGTTATGAGTTCCCCTCCACGCTGCTCCTTTTCCAGAAGGACAAGCTTCTGATACTATGCTCGGCTAGCAAAGGTATGTACTGTATCGTCCGATACGTGACGATCTAACATTTTCAACGTAACACGTGGGTTTATAGCCAAGTTTTTGCAACAAATAAAAGAAGGCAATCCTCCTGTTCCAGTCGAGATACTCGTGCAAGCAAAGGCGAAGGAACCACCCAGTGATGCACTGCCAAAATTCGTTGAGGCTTACACATCTTTCAAACGCGTCGGGAGCTTGGTAAAGGAAACGTGCACAGGGAAACTGATGACGGAGTGGGAGCAGGGCGTCTCAAAAGCTGACAAGAAACCCGAACTGGTGGATATGGCCCCTGCGTTGTCTGCATTCATGGCTGTCAAGGACGAAGAAGAAATGGTGTGTTCACGCGTTACATCTGGGGGTCAATGGTCTTCTAATGCGCACAGTAGAAATGCATCCGTACGGCGGCAAATCTTACTTCCACCTTGCTTGTTCACCATATCGTATTAAAACTGGAGATGATACTGGACAAGGAAGCCAAGATAACTCATGAACAATTTGCCACTCAGATAGAGGCACGACTTGGGTCGGGCGAAGGTGAAGTTGCCAAAGGGCCTGATATGAAGGTGTGGAGTAAAGGGCGAGGCCTCAATGATGTGCGTCAGTTGCCCTTCCAGATTCACTCATACATCTTATGGGTCGTTCCAGGTTGACTGGGCATCGACTGAGTTCTGCTACTCTCCTATTATTCAGTCGCGGTCAACAGCCACCGGTTATGATTTACGATCGACTGCAGAGTCATCCTCAGACACCATCGCACACAAAGGCGTTTTCCTAATTGCCGTTGGTATGCGATACAAGGGTTATTGTGCCAATCTTGGGCGGAGTATTATCGTTGACCCTTCAAAGGTCAGTGTGGGCGATGTTCTTTTCTAGCTGGTCTCAGTCCGCCTCGCAGGAACAAGAAACCATCTACAATTTACTTCTGTCGATGCAGAACGAGATGCTGAGGGAAATCAAGGATGGCGTCAGTGCACGTGAAGTATATCAACGGGCATTGGACATTGTGAAAAAGGAAAAGCCAGAGCTTGAGAAGAACTTCGTTAAGAATGCTGGGTTTGGAGTGAGTAATCATCTATCAAATAAGTGCCCACCGGTCTCAAACTCGTTCAGACTGGCGTGGAGTTCCGTGATTCTGCATATTTGCTTTCTTCTAAAAACTCCAAGCACTTGAAGACGGATATGGTTTTAAATCTGTCTCTTGGCTTCTCCGACTTGCTTGATGACAACGGCAAGAAGTATGTGCGACTCCTTTGGTCCATGACAATTCCGTTCATGCTTGCATTTCAGATACGCCCTTCACATAGTTGACACTATTCGCGTTGGCGCTGACAGATCAACACTTTTGACTGAAGGTGCCAAGTCCACCAAAGACACGCTCTTCTTCTTGAACCCCGAAAATGAAATTGAGGTGGAAGAAGACAAGCCGTCCAAACCCAGTAAGAAGGCGCCTGTGAAGCCTCTGGTAAATGGTTCCCCCATCAAGCATAAGACAGTTGGTGGCAAGGTGTTGCGAAACAAGACGCGTAGCGCTGCTCAGGAGGAAGTTTTGATGACCGCAGCCGCCAAAATCAAGGACCACCAGCAGCAACTGCATGAAGGCCTCCAGTCTGCTGGATTGGCGAAGTACTCCGAGGGTGCTAGCGGTGGTGGTGAAAAGGAGGGTAAAACCTGGAAGCGCTTCCAAAGTTATAAGGGTGAAAGCGCACTGCCGCGGGAAGTCGAAAGTCTCCGAGTGAGTATATCAATCTTTATATGGAACTTTTCAGGCTAAAACAACACCACTCAGATTTGCGTAGACCGCAAAGCCCAAACGATTGTGCTGCCTGTGCATGGATTCGCTGTACCGTTCCACATCAACACTATCAAGAACGTGAGCAAGAATGATGAAGGAGATTACACATATCTCCGCATCAACTTCCAGACTCCTGGCCAGCTCGCCGGGAAGAAAGATGATACGGTACGTAGGACTTCAGGGCCACGAGTATTCTCGAGTTTGAAGGTATTGCCAAATAGCCTTTCGAAGACCCTGACTCTACTTTCATTCGTTCGGTCACTTATCGGTCAAGTGATGGCCATCGTTTTGACACTATTTCCAAACAAATCACAGACCTAAAGAAAGAGGTTAACAAACGCGAGCAACAGAAGAAGGAAATGGCTGACGTTATCGAACAAGATGTCCTGCTCGAGATCAAAGGCAGACGTGCGCACAAGCTTCCTGAGGTATTCGTCCGCCCGGCCCTTGATGGTAAACGGTTACCTGGCGAGGTCGAGATTCATCAGAATGGTTTGCGCTACCAGTCTCCAATGGGCTCCCAGAAAATTGGTATGATGTTTTGTTTCGTGTTGTTGGATACCGTTAATTCGTGTACTCCTTAGATGTTTTATTCACTAACATCAAACACCTCTTCTTCCAGCCTTGTGACAAGGAACTTATGGTCATTGTACACATCCATTTGAAAGCACCTATCATGATTGGGAAGAAGAAAGCACATGTATGTCGATCCGTTCGCAGAGCAATTACATTCTTTAATGTAGTTTGAAACAGGATATCCAGTTTTTCCGCGAGGCTTCCGACGTTCAGTTCGATGAGACTGGCAACCGGAAGAGAAAACACAGATATGGCGATGAGGATGAAATTGAGATGGAACAACAAGAACGAAAGCGAAGGCAGATGCTCAACAAAGAGTTCAAACTCTTTGCTGAGCGAGTAGCTGAGGCGGCATCGACATCTATGGGTGAGACACTCGAAGTCGACATCCCCTTCCGTGAATTGTCGTTCGAGGGAGTACCATTCCGCACCAACGTCCGATTGCAGCCCACAACAGAATGTCTTGTGCATCTCATCGACCCTCCGTTCCTTGTTGTCACTCTCAACGAGATTGAGATCGCTTCACTGGAACGTGTTCAATTCTCGCTCAAACAATTCGACCTTGTACTCATCTTCAAGGATTTCACCAAAGCGCCGTTGCACATCAACTCGATACCCAGTGGTCAACTTGATGATGTGAAGAATTGGCTAGAGTATGTATCTCTATTGTGATCGGTAGGACATCAATACTGATAGAACGCGTTTGCAGCTCGGTCGACATTCCTCTCGGTGAAGGTCCAGTCAACTTGAACTGGGGCCCTATCATGAAGACCATCAATGAGAGCCCGTATGATTTCTTCCAGCAAGGCGGTTGGCGAAGTTTCCTCGGTGGGGGTGATGCCGATGTAAGTCCTTAGTTGTGATCGTCTGTCATGGGGGCTGAGTCGTTGTTCACAGAGCGATGCGGACGAGGGTTCAGACAGTGAATCTGAGTTTGAGGCGGATCCTGATGAAATGCAGTCTGAGGAGAGCAGCGCCGATGCTAGCGAGTATGACGGCTCAGATGCGAGCGATGACTCAGGAAGTGGTTCCGGTTATGATGATGATAGCGATGACGGTGACGACTGGGAAGAGCTAGAAAGGAAAGCCGCTAAATGTACGTATATTGACCATCGCCCTTCTTTTTTGACACTTATTTGCAACACCAGCCGATTCCAAGCGAGCCGCCGAGGCAAAGGGAACTCGCGGAGACTCCGACTCGGATGATGACCGACCTAAAAAGAAGAAGGCTCCTGCTAAACCCAAGGCGAATGGCAAAAACAAGAAGCGGTGATCCTTGATGTGGACTATGCCATTATTTCTTTGCGATGAATATCTGCTTAGCACTTTATTTTCTCTGTTTACTTTTCGGCTGTACCATTATTGATTCAAGTTGAGGTCCGTCGATATTTGTACATAGTGATGTCATCAGATATTGACTCTGTTAAGACTCGGTACTCTGATCGAGACATTTCTCGGCCAAACTCAATCCTCCTTATCCTCCACAGGAGTTCGGCTGTTTAGTCTTGCCTCTCTGAACAACAGTACGCCTGCTATGGCTGCTCCGGGGCCAAACGCCACTGAAGACAGTACGTGCCAAAGGAGGAGAAGCACCATTTCCTTCACGCCCCGAGCGAACCAGAATGTCACAAGAAGGGTCGACCCTATCCCGAACACTGCGTCCCACTGGATGACAGCAGCGACTCCTTCGGGTAAGGACAACGGGCGCTTGCTCAGTGCCAACTGTGGCACCAGGACCTTCTGGAATTGCTGAATGTCAAAGAAAAGTGGCCACGTGTAGTAGATGTGAAAGATAGCAGAAGTGACGAAGATGAGGCCATACATGGTTTGGATGGTAGCGTAGCCGGATTTCACGTAACGGGAAGAAGGACGAATGACGAGGTACACGAATTGAGCAAGCGCCATGATGATGGGGTAGCCTTGCCACAGTGCAGTGGGTGTGACATCTTGAAATATAATCATGCACATCGTTGGGATAATGTAGCCGGCTATCAGAGCAAACAGTAGAGCTTCGGCACTTCCCTGAGTGATTTTTGTTGCATGGCCTTTGACGGGGCTACCAATCGCCGCTCCGCTCAGAATGAGCGCTACATAATAAATTGGCATGATGGCTGCAAAACTGAACAGCTGGAAGAGCACTCCAACGGCAGCGGGCATGCGAAGGAAGATGGAACGCTTTTCACGCGCAGCCTCTACGAAGGGTATCATCGTCACTGCAGCGAGGGCGGTCATGAGCTCTGCTACGAGAGGTCGGTATACAGGGTCTAGCAGGGCATGGAAGAGTGCGACGAGTGCGCACATGCGATAATCGAGGTCCGGATAGCCTGTATATGCTAGGCGCAAAGGGTACCCTTCCGTTCCGATTGGGACGTTGCAATGGTCGGCAAGTTGCAGTCCTGTACCACTTTGGTACATGTGACGCCCAAACACAATTTGCGTCGCAAGGTATCCCAGTGGGATGAAGATTGCAACAGGCAAGACACCTCCTAAGGATCATCGTAAGTACGCCCATTATGAACCAACACTTCTTTGGTTAAGCCAGTGAACCTAACTCACGAAGAAATATTTTGGATGCCATCGTTGCAGTAAAAATTCTATGATATATTAACCTGATGTAAGTGGTTAAAAATGCAACGGGGATGGATGATAACATCGAATTACCTTCAAGTCTACAACTTCAACGTCCAACTAGTCCGACTTCCAGAAAAGTTCGAACTGGATTGATAGATTGTCACAAGATGTCACTCAGTGTCACGCAATGTCACAAAATATGAATGCGTGTCATTAACAAGTACGCGAAGTGTCGCGTCGACGTATTAACCGCACTGCTCGAAAGATTAGGTTGTTTCAACAGAATTTTTACTGTAACAATCCATGACTATTCCTGCCACCAGCTGTCAAGTATCGAAGAAACATGTCTTGCTTTCAGAGATCTTGGCAGTGACCTCGGTCATGCGCAAGAATTCACGGTGGGCATCAGGAGCTCATACACTCACAGCAAGAGACTCCGCGTTAGCAAGAGACCTCGGCCTGCGTAGGTCTACACCTAGTACAGACATTCAAAAGGATGGGAGGCTCTCGCAAGAAGCAGACCTGATGGGCGGCTTCCAGCAATTGAAACGTACGATCTGGGACGTCGATGGTGGGTGTTTGCTCACTGCACATGTATACCCATCTTTAATAACTTTAAACAGATATCGAGACGCTACCTCTGCCTGAGCTTATTGGTCCCTTCTTTGCCCTAATTCGTTCACCTCTGTCTAACGGACCCATAACGTCTGCTGCACTTTCCGCCCTCCACAGCTTTTTTGTATGCAACCTCATATCTGCAACTTCGCTATCCTTAGAGCCTGCGCTTGTCGAGCTCAGTAGCACAGTTTCACACTGCAAATTCGAAGCCAGTGATTCTTCAGGAGACGAGGTTGTCCTCCTGAAGATCATGACTGTGATACATGATTGCATTGCTGCAAGTGGTGTGGGCGCATTCCTCGGAGACGTTGAAATTTGCGAAATGTTGGAGACTGTCTTGACAACAGCATGCCAAATGAGGCTGAGTGGTGTGTCATAACCTCTGTTCATCCATAGTGTCCGCTCACCCTACATATGTCAGAAATTCTACGGCGATCTGCCGAGTCTACCATGATTTCCATCGTCAGGACTATTTTTGGGCGTCTGCATACTCTTAATCCTACTGCTGAAGAAGCTAGACTCTTCAACGAGGAGGAGCCTCAGCATGGGGAAATCAACATGTCTATGT
>QLOO01009548.1:0-14098 GCA_003313855.1 Suillus sp. MG131
GAACCAGGTATATACATTGAAGGCAAGGTACGGTAATTTCAGTATTTGCGCTATGAAGCCAGAGACTCCTGTTCGATTAGACCAAGGTTAACGGTTTCGAATAGGTCGGCATTCGCCTTGAAGACTGCTTCTACATCGACGAGGGCGGAAATTCTGTATTTTTGACCAAGGGGGTTGGGGGACAAGCGCTCAGCCCACTTTGCCCTTGAAGCTTCTGCTCCGATGGGGTTTACGGATATGAATCTCTGGAACCAACGCAAAAGAGGTTAGTTGATGGCATCCAGTCTACTAGCTTAAATCCACAGAGGTTTATGATCTTAACTATTTCTGGACAACCGGGGTTAGACAAAGAGCGGTAGTATATAAAATAAGCCCTTAGTCGGATACGAAGACTGAACGTTCGAACAAATAGGCTCATTGTACACTTTAGAAGCGTTTTATTCGAAATCGAAATTAAAATGGAAGCAGGACAATAAATTTCTTGCATGATACTCCCATACTACGCTGAGCTGGGTCCCACAGACATTCACCGACTTGCACCGATCACATCGACCCTTCCTGTGCACCAGACTCCGCCCCCCACGACATGCTCGGACAGAAACCTGCTGTGTGCAGATGACTTTCATGATATAATTGACTTTCCGTAGGCAAAAACAATCAGAATGTAATATTGGACTTTCAAAACCATGGGAAATTGAGTATGTTTCTATGTAAATCTATTCGACGATATATCACCACACGTATGACAAGGCATGAAGCAGTTATTTCTTTCTAGCATCATGATATTGGGGCTATCAATCCGATACAAAAATCAGAGGGAATTCGAATAGTATACAATGCGACTGAACTGAGAATTCCTTTCTCGAAGCAATGACGCAGCACCGGGTAATATATAAGAAGTAAGCAGAGACAGACTTGAAAGTGCTCCTTCGTGATATTTATAAGGAACATAGTAATGAACGTATGCAAAGTGAAAGGACTAGGGGGGGGCATCAAAGTGGAATATAAGTATGCAGTAAAACAAGATAGAGTACTAATGCGGTGAAGGAATAGACCAACAAATCAAAAGTGGTATCTTTAATATAGTCAGAGCACTGGTAGTACCAGCTCGCGAGACGAGAAACCTAGCTCACAGTATTGAAGGACATACCAGATATAAGGGTGTAATGACAGGACGAGGACTGCTGTGGTAAAGACCAGGGGTTCAGTAAACCTTGACCAGTTCATCAGGGGTTGGGACAGGAAGAGGAACAGCCGCAGGAGACATAGGCGTTGCGGAAGTGATCGGAGGAGATGATTGAGAAAAATTGGAGATGCCAGAGAGGGCAATGTCATAAGAAGGGTGGCGTAAAAATGGATTGCGCGCACGAAATATTGGAGATGCTGCTCAAAGAATGCTAATTAGTGGATTTTGGGATGATAATCATTAATGCTCACAGAGAGTGTGGGCGATGTTCCACCTCTGGGTATCGAGGTCTTGGATGTCAAGGTTCTCGAGCTCGTCTCGCTCATAGAGGGTTTGAGGGGAGCGTGTGCGAGGAACCCATTCATTTTCCTCGGTGAGCGTGATGCTGGAGAGGTCACCCTTGGCATGGATGAAATCCACTCTGCTCCTAGACCTGTAAGGTAGACCGAATGTGGGCAGCGACACAGCACCGTTGCGACGTGGTCGTAATACAGGAGATGATGGACATTTCCACCCCATGCAGATTGATAGGAACTCCTCGAGCGCTTCTGATGGAAGGTTGGACCTGTGATCAGGGGAATTAATGAAATGCAAAAAAGTGATTAAATGAGATAGTGTGGCGAGCCAAGGTGGAGAAATTTGTGCTCAGGAGACACACGACTGGTATTAAACGTAAAATATATACATACCGAGGCGATGCCCGCGGAGAAGGGAGATCCTTATCGGACGAAACCGAGTCAACACGGGTAGGCTGTTTGTGCTCGTCAATATTTTCAGTGTCTTCAGACAGCTTTACATGATCAACTTGAGAAGTGACAAGTTTGTAATGTGTAGAACGAGCAAGGTGCGGGGTAATGTGAATGGGTCGAGGAGCGACGAGAAGGGGATTATCGTTGACATTAAAATTCATGGTTGATGAGAGACTGATGCGAGCACGTTAAAAAGCAAGTAAGAGTAGATATAAAGCAAAGCAGATGAATGACGCGACGACGAAGGTGACTGCAATGCAGGAAAACGATTGGGAAGAACATCAATCACAACGAGCTCTTTGTTTGTGCGTGTTGTGATGTTAGCACCGGCATCAACCGACGCATTTAAGTTACTTATGTAACTATCTTTGCTCCTCAACTTGTTCGAAGTATGCGACATGCTCATGTCATGCCATGCCATTCAGTCAGGTCTTAGGACGACCTAGGTATACTGAGGAGTTTCGAGGTGCAGTCTAAAAGTGCCAAAAAATACACTATTACTCATGTGCCTTGTGATGTAAATCAGGATCATCGGGCCTGTGTCCATAGAAGACGCTGGAAGCTACTAGGAGTTTCTAAATTTTTCAGAGACATGTCTGTGATACCGTCTCGTGCACTGAGGTTTTTATGCGGATATTTTTCAACTAGGTCCCCTTCAAAACCGTTGCTTCTGCATCTGAGGATTTAAGAAGGGGCAATAGTCAAATTTTGTTACTGATGGATTATTCTGTTAGCATTCTTTAATGCATAAATACCATCTACCTCGATTTGAATTCCCTTGCCTTTGTCAACCATGACTCCCGCCAACGACACGACCAACTACGATGAGACATGTCCACTCCTCCGTACTTCCAATGCTCACAACGCTGAAGCTCAACTCGCTGAGAAACCCAAGCCTACTCCTCTACCAAAGGGCCAGCTCGCTGCACTTTGCGTAGTTCGCCTAGTTGAACCCATAGTGTTTACCCAGCTCTTTCCATATGTCAACGAGTTTATGAGCGATCTCCATCTCACAGATGACCCATCAAAGATAGGCTTCTACAGCGGATTAGTTGTATGTCGTCTAGTTCGATCTCATGATCCAATCGCTCTTCTCACTGATCTTAATCACTAGGAGAGCGTTTTTGCTATCTCTCAACTGTGTTCCATCTACCAGTGGGCTAAGTTATCAGGTACTTTTACCGCGACATGCCATTCATCTGCCTTTCCTTACACCTCGCTGTAGATGTTATTGGACGATGCCCTGTGATATTTTTCGGCATAATTGGGCTCGCCATTACCACACTGATGTTTGGTTTGTCCAAATCGCTGGCGAGTGTCTTAGTGGCGCGTTGCCTAGGTGGGGAGCATTCCATTCCTCTCTGCTCCTGAACTGATATCTAATTCTGTAGGGGGACTATTTTCGGGAAACATCGCTGTCATTCATTCAGTTTTGGGAGAAATTACCGATTCCACAAATCAGGTGGTTGCCTTTCCCATATACGGCCTCACCTGGCCCCTTGGCTCAATCATTGGGTGCGCTCCCTATTTGCACCTGATCCGGATGTCGATGTTGATCATCCGTAATTCATAGACCACTTATTGGCGGGACGTTCTCTCACCCAGCCTTAAAATATCCCAAAATGTTAGGGTACCAGTTCCTTAAGGATTATCCCTATTTCCTGCCATGCTTCATTGCATTCGTGATCGCTATTATTGGTGTTTTCCTTGGATTTATTTTCCTTGAAGAGGTACGTTCCATTCTACAGCTTAAAGTCGTGTGTTATATCATGATGGAGAATCTTGTGCCCATCTTAGACTCTGCCCAGGAAGCGCAACGGCAAGAAATGTGGTTCTCCTGATGCAAGTACCAATGACGATCGTGCCACAACCGCACCGGCTCTTCCTGAAAAGCCTCTCAGTGTCTCAAAGTTATTATCGATACCAATCATAACCGCTTTGGCACTATCTGGCTTCATGCTGAGCTATCTTGGCACATCCTTCGACGTCGTATTTGTCTTGTTCTGCTACTCGTCAATCGAATCCGGCGGTTTGGCATTCTCGGTGAGCTTTTCTCGCTCTGGACAAGTGTAGTCAACTGACAACTGGAAAGGCATCACAAATTGGATACTCTCTTGCCACCGCGGGCGCCATTGCTGCTGCTATTCAGCTTTGTATCATGTCCTACCTCCTTCGGACGTTTGACTCTGCGAAGATGTATAACTTCTGCATGGCCTTATGGCCTTATACCTTCCTCGTCTTACCTATTCTGAACCTCATCGCTCGTGCTGGCTTGGATGAGACTACTGGTGAACTTGGAACGACCATCGTCGCGTTGCTATGGATTGGTATCGCTTTCGTCCTCATGTTGTCCAAGATAGCTTCCCTTGCTTATTCGTGCGTGGTCGTTCATTTTTGGCTTATCGTAGTGATCCAACACATGATGTTTAGCGTCAGCATGATTCTTACCAAGGAGAACGCTCCGAATGCCGCATCGCTGGGGCAGTCAAATGGCATAGTTCAATTTGCAATGTGTTTCGCGCGATCATTCGCTCCCTTTGTGGTCAGGTGCGTCTATCCTCCTTCATGTGCAGGATTGCCCTCATGTTCTTCTAGCTCTCTATTTGCAATCTCCGTAGAATACAACTTATTGGGCGGACACCTGTGGGTTGCTATTATGGTGACGGTCTCGTTCTTGGGCATGACGATATCGCGCAAGATCGAGCAGACCAGTGTGAAGACGATCGGTTGAACGGTCTATTTCCAATAGAAGACCTACTGTATAGGCAACAGGCAATCACATTGTACATTCCCAAGGCATCATATCACAACACTATCATGACTGTATATGTCCATTTCGATCTTTATTCATATCCGTATCTTTCGTTACTGTTATTCACAAGTTGTTTTGTCTCTTTTCTTCTTATAGGTACACTTCCATCAAAATCTACTTGTGCTGATAGAAATTTCCTGATTGCGTTACCAAATACATAAACCATAATCGTATTTCGACGAGTAAATACCACATAGATGGGATTGAAGGAGGTGCTTAGGCACTTTCATCTAAAGCTTACTGGAGTCGCCGTTTGGCTCTCCAAGAGCGTATAGTGCCTGCAATTCTGCTGCATATTTTGCAAATGCATCCTTGCGGCGAACCTTGAAGGTTGGAGTCAAGGTGTTATCCTCAATGCAAAACGGATCCATGCTGATGTGGAGACGCTTAATCGTCTCAAATCTATAAAAACTAGTCAGCGTGCCTTATCCAGAGATCCTAAGTCTTCTTACCCAGCCAAACGATTCTTCTTCGCCTCTATATTGAGAACGGTAAGGACCTGAGCTACTACTCGGGGGTCCTTGACAGCTTTCTCCAGTGCTGGAATGTCATCAGACGTTACCTTCTGGCCGAGAACTGTAGACACTAATGGAGCCAGAGCTACTGGGTCCGGGACGAGCACAGCCAACAGGTACGATTGCATAGAATCGCCATGGACAAAGATCTGCTGCACGAGTGGGCATGCAACGTACATGTTCTCGACTTTCTCGAGAGCAACGTATTCGCCCTGTGAAAGTTTCATGATATTCTGCGTAATACAAAATGAAGTCAGGGCGATGATGATATGAGAAGAAACTTACTTTGATACGGTCAACGATCTTGAATCGGCCTTGCGGGTCGACCTCGGCGACATCGCCAGTGTGAATCCAACCGTCTTTCAAGGTCTCTAGGGTATTTTTCTCATCTGTCATAATGCTGAGCGTTACCACCCATGCGCTTGTTTATACACGACCTCACCCTTATAATATCTCGTGAAACAATTGGGACCACGGACACAGAGTTCACCTCGAGGATTGGGCTTGTCTTCGACTGTGTAGTTCATGGAGATCACGTCGACTAACTTCAATTCGTTCACAGGCTGAGGAGGACCGATGGTTCCTCCACAACCGGGGTCCGCCTTGAACGTGTGAGTACAGACACCGCAATTCTCAGTCATTCCGTAGCCTAACCCGTCTATCAGATGACAACTGACAATAAAGATGACCAACCGTACCTTCTGTAATTTCGCAGAAGAGTGCGATCTTCAGGAAATCAATAACCTCGGCACTGATAGGCGCAGAACCCGTGCTAACAAGGAGCACGTTTCCACCAAGTACAGCACGAATCTTTGAATGAAATATCGAGTTGTAACTAGGAATGCATGAGGGTCAATGAGAACATACCTTCCGAAAGACAAGGGCATCCCAGAACGGATGGGTATTGACACCTGTGGCATGATACTGGTCGAGTTTTGCCCGCACTGCTGCTCGGAAGAGAGCGCCCTTCAGTCCAGGAACATTGCCGGCAGCCATAGCAGACTGATAGACTCGATTCAATACACGAGGTACAGCTGGGAAGAAGTGAGGCTTCAGCATCTGCGCATCTTCAAGGAGACGCAGGGGATCGCCAGTCGAAAACCCGATGCATCCACCGATGGCCAAGGTTGTGAGCTCAACCACACGCTGCAAGGGGATCAATTTAGAGGACAAGGTGAGCAGATCTAAACAAACCTCATAAATATGAGCCAACGGCAAGTAAGAGAGAACGCTGCCATTTGGAGGATAGTCCATACCAAACATATTGGAATATGCGGACGACGCAAGATTTCCGTGAGTAAGTACCACACCTGACGAGCAATTAAGTATCAGAAGGGCAGAGAATGGATACCCCATACCTTTGGGTTGGTTTGTGGTGCCCTGAAAATCTCTAGTTCATAATGCTCAAAGTGGAACACGAAAGCCACGTACTGAGGTATAGCATAGTGATGCAACTGTGTCGGGTGAAACTGGTAATGGCGGTATCAAGTGTTCTTCACCATACTTTTCGACTAAGGCGCATGTAAATAGCAGGTATGGGAGAAATCAGGCTGAGATACCCACGTTCCGAAAATTCTTTAACCTGCACACCAACAGTCTCTCCCCAAGCCACTAAGGCTTTGCGGGCATCTACACTCAAATCGTCGAAGGACACGATCATTTTCATGGCTGGGACCTTGGGAGCAAGTTTCAATAGCGCAGGTATGTGATCGACCGTAGTGAAGATGATACTAAGATGCGCATGATTGATACTAGAAACCGCAAATGCTGAGATGTTTAACGAGATAGCAATAACATCACATACATATATTCTGCGGCGAAGTTGTCAGCACAATAGGAGGTGCTCCAAAAAAAATTACTTGCCTACAGAATCCTTTCCAAGAGTATCGTAAAGACCAACCCCGACTTTGTTGTAAGCATGTAGAGCGAGTTCAACAAGTTGCCATTCTATGGTGATTGATGAGAACTGATCTTGGAGTGAGAAGTGACACGTATACCTGGCCTATTTGGTGACCATATGCCAACGGTTTCAAGGTCCTCACCCTGCAGCTCACCACTTGAGAATAACCTGTGCAGAGCACTGCCGATGCGTCGCCTGCGAATATCCACCTGCTTGTACGTCTGCCACACATAAGGGCCGAATTTGAGCGGATTGGTTGATACTAACGGACGGTGACCGAGGAGTCTACAGTCCGGATTGATGTTGTAACCATTGTCAAAAATATCAGGAAGTGTTGGTAGGACGTTGACATCCACAAGACCATATAATGCTGAAGTGTCATGAAACGACATGAGCGATTATTAATACGTGGAGCTTAATCCTGTACGAGATAGGACCCACCATTCCGATAGTGGGCTTTGAAACACTTTGATGTTAATGAAACGTCCGCGGACGAATATATGGAACCCACCGGTTTGACCAGGGCGTTTGGTGCCAGGAACAGCGATGGACTGGACATTGTAGTCAAACTTGTCTGGAAAAGCTATATTTTTTACTGTCATTTTGGACCAGGAGATGGAAATTCAGGTTGTGACGGTAAAAGGACAAGGTGCAAGCTGGCAACAAGATAAATCCGTAGGTAGTCGTCGAATGCTACTTGGCACATTCAGTTTCACGTTGGATTTCACCTGCGACCGGTGACGTAAATATACCCGGATTGCCGGCATCAGGGAGGCGGGAGACAGTGACAGTGGCCCTCATTCAAGGCAACTTGTACATCGGCCGTTGGCATCGTGCTTGCTACGCAGATAACCAAATGCATAGTCTAACGTCGCGCGGCTCTGCACAGCTGCAGGAGTGTCGAGAGAAGTTTGGCCGATAGACAATCCAACGCCACTCAGCGAGAATCACAGGCATTCGGACCGTCACAATCCGAATCGTGGCAGCTTTATCCTCTATTAGACTCGGAGGCAGGGCGCATCAACGGTAATACTACGATGCTAGACGTTCTCAGACGATTTCGAGCGTAATGTATTGACTTGTTGCAGGACAAAACTGCTTCTATCTCTCAACTCTTCCGCATGTCCATCAAAAACCGTGAATCTCTAATTGGTGCCATGAAGGTAGATATCCCCGAGTGTGTTAGGCTGGCCATTGATATCAAGAAGGTCTGTGGTGATAGAAAGGTTATGCCGAGACACGGGCCGCTGAAGAGAATCCTCTTACTGTAGTAGGAACCCGACTCCTGGCGCTGCCATGACCATAGTACCATCAGCTCATGTTCTGCGGAAGGCGTGCCCGAAGATACTTACGTAGAGTGCAAACCAGGCATACCCTTCAATCCAGTCCTGGCCATCAAGATAAGCTATTGCATCAGTGCAGAAGTCTTCCACCTCTATAAACATAAGAAGTGAGTGCCATTAATAAAAGATGCAGAGTGCTGATGCATCGGAGATCATGGATACTCACCGTTAACATTCGAAGAAGTAGATGCAAACTCCGTGACCCACACTGGTGATGAGAATTTGCCATAGAACGACTCGACATAATCTTTGAAATTGTCGAGGCCATCACCGTACCAGTGAACAGGTATGAAATCAAACGTGCATTCAGTGCAGTTTCCAAAGAATTGAGATAACCAGGGAATCCCTGATGGGGCACTGGACACAGCGGGGCTACCAAGTCGGACGCCATGTGCCCTCAGAGGTTGGATGTGCTGCACCCATAATGATGCGGCAGTCATAGGTGCAATGTTTGACTGTGAACTAAGGTCAGGTTCGTTGAAACCCTAGGTTGCCAACAAAAATTCAGTTAGGTGTGATGCTTTCTCTCATTTGAACCTACTAAGATGGTCTTTGCATTTTGAGCCTGCACTTCAGCCATAAAATTATTGACATCGTCTTCACCCCATTGCATGGGGATGTAGGTCATATCTGTGTTTTTCAGATAGCTTGGTGCGGTACTGCCCCAGTCATATACCCAAGAGACCTGAGTGTTATAAGCGACAGCGATGTCGCCAGTGTTGTCGGAATCAGCAAATGCCAGACCGCGTTTGGTAGCAGCGAATGACCCACTCGCCAGCGCCATGGCCACAGCTACACAAGATATCGTAAAGGTGAAGTTGAACATGCTAGAGAGATTTGAGAGATATACTTTGCTGGAGGCACCAGTCTGTTCGCGACTTCGTTATTTGAGTACTCGAAGATGAGAAGGAAGGTATCTGTTTGTAACCTGCAGACGCGATTCTCGATGGCTCGACCTTCCTTGAGTAGGACCATCCGTGCTGCTCGAAGATCGAAATCGGATGTCCTTGATGCGTTGCCTGGGCTTGTCATGATAATGTATGATGGGTCGCGTGGATCGCTACAAAGTAGTATATGTATACTTGATATAGTCGTGAATCAGTGTGCAATGCATTCGATGGGAGAGTATACGCACTTACAAGAACCTCGAGAACGTCGGAAACATGTTTAGGATCCGCATCCATCGGACCCAAATGCATTGGGCACACGCTGCCTCTGAATCGAGTTTTTTTTGAGATGTCTGAGCTACCGCAACTCGCAGGATGGGCTTGGCCAAGAAAGGTTCCACCCCTGCTCCATCTAGGTTCTAGAAAAGCGCTGAGCATGTAGTAAATCCGAATATTCTGAATCATCCGCAATTTCTGAATCACTTTCTCCAGTTCAACGAATAATTTGCAGCTCAATAGAGCGTTCACTGGACAGCAGGTACTGTGATCTGCATATGCCACAGTCTTCTCCCCCGCAATCACAAGGAAGGCCTTAGGAGAGCAGGCTGGGCGCAAATGCTATTAGGCATGGGTAGTATCAAAAACAACTTGCAGTGATATTCAAACGCCTCAATTAGCACGTATAAGTTCCTTGCATCGCGTCGAGTTCTCACAAGTTGTTTCCTTTGCCGCGCAGGATGGAGCATGGCCGAATCAGGAGACAGTCTGGATTTTGCAGAGTTCTCGCGTTAATATTATACCCGTGCTGGTGGTGGCTTCTGTGGGGCATGCCTAAGTCACATTTGCTGATGATGCGTCCGAGTCAGGGTATTGAAACTGCGCTGCCTCATCTCGCTGCAAATATTGTCTTCAAATGGTCGGTTCGTCCCTTCCGCCTCGTCTGCTTCCCCAAATGCTCAGCTCAAAGCAATTTCTAAAAGGTGTTCACCTGCACAGCTTAAGCAGCCTCTGCATGCGCAGTAACAAATCGAAGCCGTCGAGAAGGAAAATATGAACTCAGAGCGAAAGCATCCAAGTTGATTTCCTGCAGGCGTCCAGAGATTCATAGTGCCAGTGTGCTTGTGTGCAGAATATTCTGCATTGATGAGGCCGTCCTCGAGGTTCATCCGCACAACCAGAAACTTGAGAGGACAACACCACTTGCAGCCAGCACAACAGTCTCGTTGCGAGCGAGCCTTGCATCATTCATAAAGGAGTTGTTGTGCACGAGGATCGAGTTTTACTCCTCACAATTACGGAATGAGCGCAGCAAAGCTGCTTGTGCCAGCTTGAAGGCAGTTGCTGCTCGAACTCTGAATGCGGTGATTAATTATGAAGCTGCAGGGATATGTGGTCCAGAGCACGCAGAGACAGGCTACCACCGCCCAACGTTCAGCGATCAACTTCAGAGGTTGGCAAAGGGGAAGCAGAAGCCTGAATGGCGACGTTAGCAGACTATAGCCTGAGCTTCACGGTCGAACACAAAAAAGTTCGTACGAAATTGATGGGCAAAGGCTGTGCTGATTTTTTCCACGGGCTCAATACTTTTTGTCTACCGCAAGTCTAAGAGCAGATATCCTATACTATCATGGTACCAGTCCGCTTCCACTCCCCTCGATAGCCTCAACTATCAAAAAATCACCACGGCGTTTTAAACGGTGAGCTGTTAGAATGCACACGAACCCGATCGCGTCCTATGCTTAGCACTGGCAGTACATACGTGCGACACCATGTCACCACAGCAGAATGGCCTCTCCGACTTTGATCACTGTCAGTTCGTCACATGTGAACATTGGCCATCATGATATTTTGTGCTCGCCAAACATATGAGGTGTGGGCTTGTGGTGAGCGGACGTTTGCGTTTTGAACGTCCATGACTTTGCCGACCGCTAGGACAGCAATTCTCACTGCTGGGGCTTTGACCTACGCTGATGCGTGAGGTTTTGATCGAGTTGTAAAATGCCTCATCCATTCACTATTTCACATGAATTTCGAATACTTGAATGCTTCACTCATTAAATCTTGAAGTATGCCGCTTGCCCAATGTCAGGATATTCAAGTAACATCTCCTCCGTCTTCTTTGTGAGTTCATCGCACTCCAAATTTGGCAACTTCACGCCAGAGGCATCCTCATTAAGTGCATCGTGACTCCCCAATGCGACACCGAGAAACCCAGCCACGTCTCCAGGAGCCGCTTCAGGCTTGACGCCCAACAAGATGCGGCTCGGGAGTGGGACATACATGATATGTGATTTGTTGGCATTAGCTTTGAGCCAAAACACGACGAATATGATGGATGGTATAGTTGGAATGCCATATATAGACGGCATGTTTTTCACGTTCTGCGCGGGTGGGAGCGTTCGCTTCGTGCACCACGCCTGTGCTATGATGTTGCGAGAATTGATGATATTTTTGTTCCAGACTGCACCCCCGGTCTCAGGGCATGTGCTCAGGGACACCGGGAAAGTGCACAGAGATTCGCGAAGCCCCTATTACCGGGATTCGCTCCTGCAGTGGTATACACAAGCCCTTACCTTTCAGGGCACTGTTCCGGCAAGTGCAAGCGCTAATGTAGGAAACAAGGTCTCACAGAGATTGTGTCTTGTGAACACCACTCTCATTGACTCCGCGCGAGTGTATTCATGGGATGAGACCCACGGAGGCTGAGCCTGGAGGGAAGGCTCGGTAAGCAGGGTGCGTATAGTAGCGGCTGTCCCAATATGTTATGTATTCCCTGGTTGGAACAATATCTCCTTTGTTTACTGACACCGGAAGTTGAGTGATTCCGCTTGGGCTATATGCGATAAACCATGTGTTGTCAGGCCCGGTATCTGCAGTCTGGCAGAGCTTTACATATCACCGGGCCCCATACTTTCTACTGACCGCCAATAGTTGGCCTATAGGCGGTTTAGGAGAGCGTCCCAGTCTCCTTTCAAGGTATTGAGAGAGTTTTAGGCCATGGACAGTGCGAAAACTTGCTGGAAGACCTCACAGAAGAGATATCCTTACTTCAAGTCCGGTCCTAAGTGGCAATATGATGAGAGCTAACACACTGGGCTGACCGTGAAGCAGGATCATTGGACTCGAGACGGTATACGTCCGAGTAGCCACTTTGCATTGAAGACCTGTTTGGCATATCATGAAGTTCGGCGAGTTAAAAACTCATAGCAGATTAGCGGGGCTTACTTGAATTGATGTAATCTGCACAGAAACTATATGCCAAATAATAAACCTCCAACAATAGATACACTGGATGGATGTCCTACTGAGACTCAGATCAGAGGCATTCATACTGGTAAATCCTATCCCGTCGGGTCTATACTTATTTTTTGGGCTTTGGTGATTCCGGTCCTGGGGATGGATGCACGCAGATAGTAGCTGCCCATCTTTGCAGGCTATCGCCGCAATGGAAGTTCGGGGTCGACTTGCGGCTCTTTGGAACGTACGTACGTCTAGTCTTTACGCAATTAAATATGGTGTACTTTGTCTTCATGAATGAGTTGTGGTCCGGGATGATTGATCGTGTTGTTAGAAAGTACATTCTAGAATAAGCTGAAAGAGCTACGCTCCTTCACTTCTCGGCCCCTGCCCCTAATGCCCCAAACGCCCCAGTTCGTCTTCACCATGACTCTGGGGTCGAAGTCTGCGACCTCCCATTTTTCGCTCCCAAATGCATTCTCTCCCGGAGTAATCACCCACTCAAACTCGCCAGCGACATCTGGTGCAGTCTCGATGGAACGAATATCTCTCTCAACGTCTGCAGGGGAAAAACCAGTTACATAGATGGCACAACGGGTTGCAAGCAAGGCTGGTACGACAGGGCCCCACTCTGTCGGAGAAGCGATTTGCAAGTAGGGCTTGCCATCTAATTCGGATACTGAGTTGGGCGACGGGAAGCCAAAACCAGGGGAGAACAGGAAGAACGCGTCTGTATAGGGATCAAATGTATCCTGAAATTGTGCGTGAACCTCAGCATAGTTCGCTTGAAGACCAGTAATGGTTAGCTGAGGGGTATAAGGGACGGTATAAGAGGGAATGCCGTAGAGTTCGACTGATGATCGCGTGCGCTTAAGGCGCGCAATAGGTGCTGGTGTTGGAGGCTCATAGACGTTCGGCACATAAACCGGTTTATCCTCCTCCCGCTGCTCGGTAGTGTCGTTGGATGTGAGCGTCGCAGATGCACTCTTTGCCGCAGATTGGTTGGTGATAGTATCCTCTTTCGTTGCAGATTCATTGGGAGGCTTCGGAGAGGGAGAGTTAGCCGGTCTCGGCAAAGAGACTTGTGGTCCAATAAAGAAAAGGTGGAAATGACAGGACGGGAACAACATGCAAAGCTGCTCCCAAACATGCGGTGGCAAAGAGGACTCAGCGCGAGCGCCGAGGATAAAAATGCGTATCTGAGGTTTTGCAACACCAGCTTCCTCTGTATCAGGTGCTCCAGGAGGGACATGCAGCGTGGTGCGCAGTGCTGGATGTGGATTGTGAGGACAAGATCTGGAAATGTAAAGTAGACACTTACCTGCTAGCGAGCGACTTCCTTCAGGTGTAACTCTTTGGTTGCTTAAAGTCAGTCCGCTATTTTGATGAAGAATAGACCCAATAGTGAGCGGATAGGTAAGAATTTTGCTGGCATGCCTCCTTGAACGTTCTGTGTCCATGGAGGGGAA
>QLOO01009549.1:0-18052 GCA_003313855.1 Suillus sp. MG131
GCACCAATACCGAAGGGGGAGTCTTCGTCAGGAGTAGCCACGAGCGGTTCGCTCAAAAGACTAGTAAGGGAAGTGCTTGCTTCGCTCATACTGGCAGTGGTGTTGGACGCCGTGTTGCCATTAAAATAGGCGCAGTGGGTGCTGCGGGCGGGGGGAAGAGGTCGAACTTGTGCTGGCGATGAGACACAAAGAGTGGGGACAGGTGCTGTAGCTGAGGTGCGCTCAATCAATTTGGGCGTTGCCTGAGAACGGGCACGAGGTGAAGGGGATCGACGAGCAGAGTGATTGGATGCTGAGGAGGACTCAAAAGCCTCTGCGAAGGGGCAAGAGGGTGCGCCAGCAGGTACGTGCGGCGGGATAGCGGCAGCCCATTGTTGGATGCGGTGAGTGTTTGGTGCAGGGGTAGCTACTTGAGTAGCGAGCCTGGGGGAGGATGATGCTGGCTGAGCATAGGAAAGACACTCTGGGGAACAATATGGACCAGAGGCAGATGCGAGACCGTCCTGTAGTTGAAGTGAGATATGATCAAGAAGAAGAGAGAAAGATGTAGTTACAATTCTGCGATCACAGGAGAGACACCAATCGACATCCATGCCTTGTAATGAAGAAGATAGCTGAGCTGAGCTCTGGGCGGGGAGGACTTGGAAAGTTCTGAGTAGGGCAAGTCAAAGCAAACTGGTTCCCCTCATTTGTTGTGAACGTTCTTATAAGGTCCCTCCCTTCTTCGTTCACGACTCGATTTGGAAAAGTGGATCGAGATCTGGTGTTTATTAAACGAGTTAATTAAAGTAATTATTTTATATGTTTATTTTAAAAGAATTTTCAATACAAAAGATAAGAAAGTATCGTGGAATCACAACGCCAGCCGGCACTCCCCGGCGCCCATTGAGTGACCGACGAGCTAGAAGGAGGTGCTGCCTGGTTCAAGCCTCCCTCCATGTAAAACGAGAAGGCAGGAACGAGTCCCCCCTTCACCCGGCACCGGTTATAGCGAAACGAACAAGGCTTCCAATCATTTCAGCACCCTGACTAACGATCCTGTGACAGGAACCTTGGGTTAGTTCTTTGCCGCATCTGAACTTGGTGGGAACCTTGGCTGGCTGAACCTTGTCTGCCGTAGTCTTGCGGCCGTTTGACGCTCTCAAACGAGCTCGCTCCATGTTCTCCCATTACAAAGAACACGCAGACTATCCAGGTATGTATTTGGTAGGCACCCTTGATGGCAGCAAGGTTTGAGTTTAACCACAAACGTTCTCGCTTCCTCACACACGCGCAATTAGTTCATCGCATGCTATCAACGTATCCTGCAGTTCATGAAAAGAAGGTCCCCCTTCATTTGCGCTCCCGCCCTTATCCTGCCAATACGTAGCCATCTCCTTCACCGTCAGTGATCTTCTACGTGTGACTTTTTTTCTGCCACTGAGGCCACGACAAACATAGATTTCCATCAGTGATGATCTGTTCAACCTGACTTTTATGTCGCTGCCTTCTTCATTGATGGTTTAAATACGGCATGTTCCTTGCACACATCATTTCAGTTGTGCGTATCTGCCACCGACTCTCGCCACATCAGTCCCAAAGCCAAATAGATTTCCAAGTGGCGCTACAGGGACGCCATTGATTCTCATATAAGCCGACGGCAGCGCCATATAACCCTATCCGTATCTTGTCTCCCACTCATTGACATCTTGGCTCTTTGAGTCACATCTCGGCGAGTCTATGATGTGACTCAATTTCATTGCTAAGCTACGAGAAGTTAGTGGTGTGATATGATACGAGAGTTTGTGACTATTGTTTGATCGTCGGATGACCTATTAGCTCATTCGCTAAACTCCTTACGTTCTCTGTATGGCCAGGACCTTACTCTCGATCAACCTGGAAATGCTGAGTAGAACCGTCGGAACGCCCTGGTGTCGTGATCTCACCTCCGGTTCCGACGCATATTGAACAAGCGCGCATAGGCTCGTACGTCCGTTCAGGTCAGGACTCTTCCTTCGGATGATCGTCATGCTCAACTTGATATCCATGCGCAGATCTGAACAACTTTTCTGGTTCCGGCGCATCGCATAGGGAGTTGATCATGTCAATGTTGAATTAGAATTTGCATTCTCGCCGTATTAACTCCAGCCAGCGACGGATATTGTCCTATCATGCACCTCTCTTGCCAAATACAAGCATGCGGACGTAGCTGTCCGCACAAAAGCTTCCTAAGAACTGGATCAGGCTAGACGTGATAGTATATTACTGATAGCTGTTACACATACCTTATCGTCGACTGTATGGTCCGCTGGAGCTCGCGTGGTCATTCCTTATTGATATTGCGAATGTTCTCTAGGACAGCGCCCCAAGTGGATGCGCAGCTCTCCAGAATAGACTTCTCGTTCAGCGCTAGTAGCATTGCCACTCGGGTCCGATGCATATGCATCGGTGTTGCCTAATCGGGGACAAAAGGGACAGGGGTTCAGCAACTCATCTTTTAACGGCAAGAGGGCGAAAAGTGGGCTATGAATTGATGCGCTGGGTACATAACGTAGGTCCGCAGGGGTCCAGCATCCTCAGCGAACAATGCGAGAACAAGAAGTAACCCGCTTCGAGATAAGTATATTCTGGGACAACAATGGAGAAGTAACGTCTGAATAAGATTCAGCGACGTCATGTTGTCCAACGCGGGCTTGAATCAAAAAATATAAGTGGAACGCGTTGTGCTTAGAGGGTGGGAACCAAAAATAAGTCGGGCTTCCGCCTCGTCATACATGGCTGAAGTCAGGGAAGTCCGAACAACCAGAAGAAAGCGATGAGTGCATATCCAGGGTATCCTGAAATTTGTGCCCCGCTCCACAGCTCCACAGGAAGTGAAAAATGAGAGAACACCGATCAAGGCCCTATCCGAGAGGGGAACTCACACACAGCAAGTGATTTCCCTACAGATAAAAGGGGCGAGTATACGCGATGCTTGAGCCAGATTGCTGGTAGAAAGGAGGTAATAGACCACCCTGCCCAAATGAGCAGAATATGAGGCTTCAAGTCATGCACTGAATTCGTCGTGTGAAGACGGGTTCACCGTGCCAACTATAATATGAAACGGAAACGGAAACAGAAACAGAAACATGAAGAGAAGCCAGCCAACTCATGTCCCCATTGTCATGCCGTCCACTTCGCAAATCACAGGGAGACCATGGCAACGCAACACAAGAAGATAAAAAGCCGCTTCTCCGACGCGCAGTTCTCCGCAATCAACTCCCCCGGACGCTGACAAGAAATAAGGGCGAGCCCCATGACTTGCGAACAGGGCAGCGTGCCAATAATTCGCGAGATGTGCCCCACATGAACTGAGAATCCAGGAAAACGAGGCCTAGGAACTCACATCTAGGAGCTCTCCAAGCTCCGCTGCAGTCAAATTACCAGCGTTCACATCGGATACGTGCGCGGAATCGACCCTGTGCTGGCAAAGGTGTACCACGATAAGGGCGAGCGTTTCTGCTACCCGATGGGTGTTTGTCGCCCCTCCGCGTCCTGCGATAGCAACTGAGTTTCTAGTGCTGACTATTTCTTCACCAGGAGCGGATGTACACCTTGACCTACCAAATATATCGAAGGGCAGATCCTCCCGGCTAACCACAGTATGGGGACTGGAGTGCCGTAAACGTTTTTGGGGCCGCTCTCCCTCCACATCAGATCTTCTTCGCGGGGCGCTCCAGACCGTCGCTTGTGAGGTGCTTGAAGGTGCCGAAGGCACATCTAGTAAGCAACGTTTGAGTTCGAGTTGATACGGCATGGGCATCGTATAATAGAGACGTCAGCTCACTAGTAGTGTGCGCATGGGCAAGCACGCATGCGTCTCCGCCGGGTCTATTCCCGATGGAAAGGTCGAGACCCAGAGACCTACAGATTGGCGTGTGGAGACTAAACATGAAACAGGCACTATCTTTTGCGCTGGCAAGAACATTGTTTTCGTCTTTGGATGTTCCGCCATTGTCGGTTTCGGTCGTCATATGGCTTTGGGGGACATGGAAATAGGGATCGTCCCGAGTATCCGAGGAGGTGTCCGACCATGCAGAGACAAAGACTTCTTCGTCATCATCCCCCGTTTCCCTGGCATTGTCAATATGATTTTGTATATCAACGAGGTGCCGTTTCACGATTTCCACAAACGATTGTTGCGTAGGCTCATTGTCACCCGGAAAAATCGAATGAGCAAGATTTGTCATGATTTCCGGCGAACATATGCAGGTGGCAAATAGAACGCAGAAAAGCCATAGGGTATGCGTCAGCTTTCCCTCGCTGTTCATGTTGAAGGCTTCGGGAAGAGCAGAATCTGGATTGTCCCATAGAGACCGTGGTGACAAGCCCGACGGAGAATTATAGACCATTCCATTGTCACCCATTTCGTCCCATCTGGGTTCTGCCGTCCAAAGTCTGGCAAGATGCGAATATATCCGTAAGAATAGGATCGCAAAGTCGTCTGCTACGCGGATGCGGTAAACATACGGAGCATGCCGTTCCACAACGTACTCACCTATCTCGCATTCGTCACCCAGTACGCGGCAGTCCGTAGGCAGACTTAAGTTTCTGGAATTAAAACATGACCGTTCATCCACCATATCTATTCGCTTGTTCCCGTACCTGACTCGGATCTGTAAGCGCCCCTGCATGTCGGCATCGTTACCACTGTCGGCGGAAGAGTGTACCACATTTATGAGGTTGTTGATGAAGGCGGAGAAGGAGCCGTAACCTAAACTAACGATATCGTGTTCATTCTCCGGCAGGGTGAAGCCGTACCTGGAAATGAGCTCGGCGTTTGATAGCGATCCATATGTGTTGAATACTTCGGAATGAGGTAGAATGGACTTAACAGAACACATGTCAAGGGTATCAATCTCTAGCGCCAGATCAGGTTTGCACACTCCAGGAAGCGAATAAGTCTCTCGGGAAGGAACGGCAGGGAGAGTTTCGCGATCATGGTCGCACTCCGCTAGAGATCCACATTCGGCACAAACATCAAAGTCACTCTAAAAACGAACAAGTCAACTTGTATTCCTTGCGAAAAATGGAATGTTGAAGAACATGCATTAGCCAGACGACAGAGTCACGCAGCCCACGACTGCGTCGTTGACAGCCGGATCACGATGGAACGGACTTCATGAGCCCATGCCCCAAATGTTGATAGACTCACCTCCATATGCACATGATTCTCGTTGGTGTGATTGAAGCTATTGAGAAAGTTGTTAGTGGAGGAAGTAAAAAAACAAGCCAGACTAAAAGAAGATAAGTTTAAGATAAGTGGCATAGTGAGTGGCATGCAGAAACTACACGTGGGGTGAACCCAAGCAACTAAAATCTTTCAATGAATTTTAGCTCTTGATCTGACACTTGCTTCATAGCGTCAGCTTGCAAGGAGCCGCCGGTGACTGAGTAAGCCGATCCAGTCTAAATTATAATTGTGCTGGCATATTATGGCTTGCCGCCGGGATCTCGCGAGAGGCAAAGACGTCAAACAGAGCAAGGTGGAACTGACTGCACCGACTTGGGGACTAGTGACAAGCACGCCAAATCATAAATAGTCAAATGGACCCAACGACGTTGAAACTCGGGCAGAAGCATCATTGATGCGATTCCGGAGGACAACACGATGCGGGGCACACGAAGCCTACCAGAAGCATAACACTGGGCCGCCGGTGGGGAAGAGTGAAGCCACGCTCAACTCAACGGGTGAGGAAGTGGCTAGAAGTTGCATGTGACGAACGATAACTCCATGCAGTTCCACCAGATCGCGCCAAACTCCAGAGACTAGTACTATTGTGGGCCCAACGTAAAGGGGACTTGCGTGATGCATGATCTCATTCATTCATTCATTGAAAATGGATCCAGGCTCAAGGGGCAAGATAAAATTTGAAGTCACTCACGCATCAGCAATGGGCACCATTGCAAGACCATGGTACGCATCTATCAAAAACGCGCGGGAGGACACGAGGGAGTATGCATGACAGAACCCAGGAAGCGAGGGTTCCACTGTCAGAGTTTAGCTCATTGCTGCATTCATCAAGACATGGAATCCCACCTCCTAATACCATATTGACGTTTTGCTCGGTCTGAGATTGCCGAAATCGGCCAAAGGCTGCGTGTAGCGTGGGTTCCGCGACGGAGACGTAGTATTGACGTATTTCATCCTACCGGGTCAATGTGATCAGTTACTAGGCAGTATGAGTGTGACCAAGTGAATTCGTAGGCCAGAAATGGAATGGAAGAATACATCATGATAATCAAAGAACGCGAAGAGGGATTCGTTTGGGGGAAGTAAAGGGTCTGATAGACGCATTTAATAGAGCTCGAGTAGCAATCACAGGGTATGAGAAACCGGCATAACAAGCGCAACGCCGTCGAAATGGTACCCCAATCTCAGGAGAACCAAATATCAAGTAAAGCTGAAAAACCAATTTGCCAAGAAGCAGCAAGGCCACAATATGGATCATATCCGAGACAAAGGACTCTTCTGAGTCGCAGATGAGGACTTAAAGAAACAGAAGAGAAATTTTGACAAACAGTTTAGCAACCAGATACCGCTAGAAGTAGCATCGAGCCAAAACATACTTTTTCAAGAGCACGAGGAGAAGGCATGTTGACAAGGTAGTTTGCACAGAAGATAAGGCAAATTCATAAAGTTAGCAGAGACGAAAAAAACGTGCGTCGCCATATGGGAGAATGGAAGCCAAAGGGATAAGCGGTCGTGGAAAATGGCACCGATCATCGGCGGGTGATCCACGAAGGGTAATGGAAATGATCTAGCGAGCTCGTGTAGAGCACGCGCATCAGTCGGCCAAGCCGCCAATGTACATGTTCAAATATGGAGAGCATGGCCGCCTTGAAATGCACCACACCCATCAGTCACTAGTCATGGATGTATCCGGATGATGCGGTCGTGCCACGCTGGTCCAATCTCGTGTTACCCTTCTCAATTGACTTCCCGACTGGGCAAATACATCATGGATCATCCCGGAATCGATCATCGCACAAGTCAATCTTGTCTCACAAGGATAACGCATCAACTGAGAAAAGAAGCAAAATATGAAAGTGGAGCAGAAGACCAATTGATAAAACGGCTTTCGAAACGAAGAGTGTCCTCAACAACACAAAACGCATATCAAAGCATTAAGTTTACAGAGGCAACGCACTTACCGATAGACCATCCAGCTCCTTTTCGGCCCCTGTACAGGAAAGCCACATCCGAGCTCGTTTACCGTCCAGGTATTGTAGGGACGGAGCACACTCGGCAAATTCCGTATTGGAACGAGCCGCTCCAACGTTGCCAGTATCATCTCCAGTGGGACATTGCGAGGGAGCTGTGTCTCCGCGGCTCGGGCACACACAGGATCTGAAGTCGATGACATCCTTGACACCCCAAAATATGGCTATGTCCACAGTTTCCCGCGGTAAGCTCTGGAGGTATCCGAACCACTTGGAATCTTGGCCTCGCAAACTGCCCCCACAGCATGAAATGTGGCAAAAACAAGTGGTTCCAGTCACGATGAACCCCAAGATAGCATAAGACGTGGATCCAAATAGGAGCAATTCAATTCAAAGAGTCAGGGAAAGTCGCAAAGTGTCACGCGACATGAAATCGGTTAGTTCGTTCGATCAGGTGTCATTTTTTGCGGCAAGTATAGTTGTGGGAGGTTGTGAGAGCACAAGAAGCGGCATCAGAGAGCAGTGTGGGAACCAGGCGAATCAGGGTGAAGGAGCGGAGCAGAATACGCGAGTGAGCTAAAAGTTGAAGGCAAAGTTGTAGAAGCATAGAAATACGTACATCTCACCATACAGGGCGAGAGCCAGTGCGAGATGCGCAACATGGCCATATGGCGCAGAGGTAATGTCCTGGGAGAGGAAGCATGACCTGGTTGAGAAAATAGCTGCCTTCGGAATGCATACAACTACATCAACAATAAACCAAATCAGAAAGAGATATCGATGAAATTGATTGTTTCAAAAGGAACAGCATCATTCTTTTCGGCCAGCATCTTTGGTTCTCGATTGACTCCTCGCTAGAAGGCGGGATACCACAAGACCAAATACTACTGACAGAAAGTCTCTACTGTGATAACATCTTGGCTTGCAAGACTCTCAGCCAACCAGTGGTTTGGGAATTGCAACCATCCAGCATATGCAAACTAAGCACTCACGGGAACAGGAACAATCAATGAGGTCTTCAAGTGAGTACACGCTGATTCCGAGACCACGCGAGGAGGAACTGCAGGAACTTTCCGTCCTATCGGCTAATTCTTGATGGTTTCCACTTTCCCGAACTTGTATTCTGGGATCGATTTGGATGCCATTCTCCTTGCACCAAGTGAGAAGGATTTCAACTCTGGATAATGGCATCCACGCGATGCGTAGTGCTAGTCAGTACTAGTATGTGATGTGGTTGCCTAGAAATTTGAAACAAGGGGGATCAGGCAGCAGTGGTGGCCTGGGGAGCTGCCGCTGCCACTTTGCTGTGGATGATTCTAGGAAGTTGCCGTACTAGCGGACTTCATCGAAGGCTTTGTGGCAATATTTTTCCGGGAAATCTCCGCCGCTGGCCCCGCCGAACTTGCTAAGCTGTCGGTTATGTCTGCTTTTGTACTTAACATAACAACCCCAGTACTATTCTGCCGCTTTGCCCCAGGCCTTTGAGAAGAACTTCAAGAAGACAGCTAACCTTGTGCTAAGCCTAAGGAATATTCCGAACATATCGAGGTCCTCAGTCTCGCCACCATCCCGGTCGCCACCCACCCATGGTCAGTACCACATCTGATGACGGCCGTGGAATTGATCTGCCCGATATGATTTTTTATCCTCAGACTCCCCGTGAGGCATGCCTTTCCCCTGTCCAACTCCGAGGATGCCGTTCGCGAAGCGCTGCAGGGTGACACCAAGTTCTTGAATCTTGACAGAATGGCAGTTCTGTCAGGAGCCGAATGTGTTTGCGCGCGTGCCTGCTTAGTTCCAACGGATACCTCCACAGGTGATCCACTGCAGTTAATCTCCCCCTGGCTAAAAGATTTTCATTTCATTGCTGATGACGCTTTTGTTTCGTCTTTGGGTTCTTCTGCTTCATGGCGTAAGGTTCGTGAAAATAGATGGAACAAGAGCGCGGGCTGTTTAAGGCTCGAACCCCTTTTCACTTGAATTCCTCGGTTGCTGATGACGCTGTCGCGCGTTCTAAGGAGCCTCAGACCTCTGAAGGAGTCACGTCACATGTCTAGGAGCTGACCGCAAAGTCATTGAGTAATTGTTTCGTAGGTCAATTTCTCATCGAAATAGAGCATCGCTACTCTACCTGATCTTCCCATAAGAAACAAGAAGGGAAATGGTTAAATCCGAGACCAACGCACACAATCAAAGTCCCGCGGATATCTGCTGTGTACACGGCGAGGTCAGTAGCGCCTGCTTAGTGGACATCTCGCGCCCTCTTTCCCACAAGCGCTCGAGCATTCTGGACTTGCTTCCCACTGCACACGGGTAGCAAAGGACATATAGCGGCGCGGCTACACCCGAACACATAATTTGGTATCAAGGCATAGGATAAATAAATAGAAGTGTGTAGACTGCGGAGCTATTTGTGGAGATTTTAGATGTGACGGGATGTGTTAGAAAGCAAAAGAAGGGGTGGAGATTGCCAGGGTGGAGGAGGGATGCAGGTAAGGCGAGTTCTATCCATTAAGGTTTGACGCACAATTATAGATTTGGTGTCTGTGCAACATAGCCAGGAGTTTGATGACTTCTTGAGTCATTGTATATTTTCTTGAGCAGGGGCATACTTTGCCTTCACATCCGAAGCTCTGCCACAGCGCTCTCAAATCCATCACCATTTCTCCAACACAAGGACAACTAGAAGGCGGGAGCGTGACGAAGAACGAAGTCTCAAGTCTCAAGCTTTCTGCGACGCTGCGAGGGGGAGACGATACTCGTGCGGAAGCTAGCAAGAAATAAAATGAAAGTCAATTAATATGCACGGGCGAAAGGCCGGAGTCATTTATCAATGCATTAAGGCTCTTGCAGCACTGCTTAACCCCTGACTGTCTCTTGCCGCATTCTTGTCATATAGAATCACTGAATGAGTTTCCAAGTAAGTCCCAATCAGTGCCAGGCGATGCTGCAAATTGGAATCATTGTTACGTCTGATTTCACCTATTCAAGATTGCGTATAGCTTCAGTAATGTTACTGGCAAGAAATAGGACCACAAGTTAGACCTTGGGCGTGTTCCTGAGGGAATGGAACGTAGTAATGTCAAGCACTTATGGCTTCGAAAAATGTTCATATCTGCGGGAACAACCCGGCGCCGTCTGTCAAAACAGGAGTTTATTTTCGTCTCAGACGCAGTCGAAACATCGGAGAAGACATGTCAAGTCACCAACGAGAGCGCTGCTTGGCCAGATAAGTGATAGTCCTACACAGCCCCGAGAGACAACATCGCCGTCATCAAACCAAAGAATCAGGTATTATATCAGATTCCTAGCCTGCGGAGTGACGATAAGGACGGCAGTGATAGATTCAAGATGCTTGATTCTGGACCTGACATCAAAGTGCAATCGTGCCAACAGAATGACATGTCCAATGGTGACGTGGATCAACACGCAGCTGATGGGCTAATTGCAACACAGTACCGCCAGATCGACAAATCATCGTGACAAGCGGGGACTTGAGTCGGTTGCCTTCAATTGAAAGTCGTCTCCCAGCTGTCAACGTCACTGTCATGCACAATAAAACTGGTCGATCATGGATAGCTTCTGAATGGAAAAGGTACGGTTCGCAGATGGCGCCTCCGAGAAAGTACGTGTCCACATCGCGGTAGGATTATCCGGTCAGGAGGCCCAGGTCTGGCTATGGACAGCCATGATAGAACACCTCTACGTCACGGCGTTTTGGTCGAAGCAGTGCGAATCTAAAGCCTGTCAGATGACAGTTGACTTGTTCCGAATTTGAGCATGTTCCACAGATCTGGCTAACGACGCCAAAGCGGAGAAGTTCTAATTCAGACCAAGAAACTCAATGGTATCGTACTCTGCGATATAGACATGCAAGAGGAAGACCAATCGTGGAGCATGATGGTAGTCTGATGAAAGGTTGAACGTTCAGCCGCAGGTGATGCATAAGAGCTCGATCATGACGTACATATACATGGACGGCAAACATTACTGAAAGGATTACTTCCTCTTTGCCATCTGCATGGTTAGGTTATCAATGTACATCTGCAAGGTCGAATTCTCGGACGTGAGTTTGTCGACGTCCGACTGGACGCTGTGCACTCGTGCAACAAGTGCTGAAGATGCGAGATTGGCGACTGCATGAACTGATATCCAGGAAACAAGTACCTTGTAAATCGCCCTGTGCAGCTGCAATTTCTCTGTAGGGTGTCAATCAGTAGCTGGCGGTTAGAAAGTCGGACGATAAACTGACTTAAGAATCCTCTCCTTCCGTATCGCATCCTTTACTATGTCGCCAGGTTGCTGCTCGGGTTCACCCCAGGCGGCTCCGAAATCATTGAACGACATGGTGTCACATGCTAAGACTGTTTCACGATCTGCTGAGGGTACCCTAATTAGTCAACACAAACTAATCAAAACTTCAACAAGCACTACTAGTTGTACTTGGCGCTTATGATTATTACTACTAAAGTAAGGGATTACCATCGTTCCAGATGTTCCTAGATAGCCCGATACCAAGCTTAAAACCGAGATGCGAAATGAGATTGACTATGACACCAGCGTTCGTGGTCAGGGAATGCCTTGACTGAGTAATTGTATGTCAGCAGAGCGTCTACTCCTTCTTGTCTTTCCCGGCACTACTAGGACTCCCTTTGGCCTTGAGCTCCGCCTCAATCTTCGCCAGCTCTCTCACCTCTGCACGGCGTGCGTATTCCTGCCCACCCTGTTAGAACCAAGTCAGAAATAGATATTGGGCGAGTAACACAAGAAATGAAACGGGGTTCCGCAATGCGCTCCTCGGGCAGGAAATCCCATAGATAAATGTTTTAAATCGAGCTGGAAAAATTAGGGTGGACTAGCTTTGCGCGGGAAAGCGAGTGTCGCACGATGGAAGAGGAAAGCATTGTCCAATGATTACCTGAAGCACTAGAATGGCACCAAGGACTACCATAATAATGGTGTTGCCTGCTGAGAGTATTCGCATGGCTTCGATACGGTCCGCGCGTGTATCGACATCTACGGGGGTGACAATGGTGCGCAAAGATGGAACTGACACTGCAAGGTAGACAGCTACTGCGAAGATATAAGCCACTAGTCATATGATTGAGCAGTGTATCGAAGCAAGTCAAATTTGACTCCTACCCAGACTTGATCCGTCAAAGAAGATGGCGCTCTCATCATATTTATGCAGTTTTGCAACAAGTCCTAAAATACCAACTCCCATGAAGCCATGTAGGACCGCCTGTAACAGCGAGCGTCATGCTCCTGACATTACTGCTCGTAAAGGAATACAAACCTTGATTGCGGGTGGCGCATTGAAGAAAGTGGCATAGAATTGGAAGCCGTCTTCAATAATCTCCTCTGTCAATTCCTGATGCAGAATACGGTAATCAACAAAGAAGCATATGAAGAGGACTCCTGTTGCAGAAATATGGGGTTAGGTCCATCGGAGACATGAGTTGAAGTCTCACCAAGAAAAAAAGAGCACGATGCAAGGACAGCGCCTTGTCTGAATCCCATCTTCAGAGTTGCTTTATAACTAGTAGCGCTGCGGTGTAAGTGACTTCTGACTTGCGGTAAGACTGGAGTGGACGGGCTTACCGGAACTCGGATCAAGATATAGAAGGTCCTCGGATTGAGGAAGACCTATGTATTCTGCCTAGCCAGAAACGAAGAAAATAAGTACAGCAAATTTTTGAGATCGTCAACGTACGTAGCCAGTGCTGTCTGTCCTACGTGGCTGGTGCCGGGAGTCCCCAACCAACTCTATTATGTAAACCATGACCCCGACTTTCCCTCAATAAGTTAGAGGTGCACTAGCTGTGCCTTGCCCTTGGCAAGTCCGTGAGTCTCGCAACATGTTTACTTTTGATTTTTTTGAGGGTGTTCATTCTCATCAGACTTGGGTGTCATGTGCGTGCCAATTCACTGAACCATGATACTATCCGGCAAGATCATGACAGGTGCGCGTCTCTTGAGTAATTCAATCGAAGGGAACCATACTCAGGCTCATCTAGCTGAGCCCTTTCTTCTCGTCAGGGTGCATCAAATCACCGCCGGCCAAGAATTTTGTCTACGAAGCGACGATCTCTCGAGAAGACCAGGTTAATGCGTTACTCGACGGTCTTGTGACCCCGGGGTATCGAACCCAGCTGTAAGTACTCAAGTCATATATCCATGTATGTGCAACTGGAAGGTCCACTTCGAACCTTGTACACAAAGTTCAGAGACACGGTATTAAGTTCAAGCTGAGTGTAGAATGATGATCGATAGCAGCTCCCACACAAATATTGCTCATACTTACTCACCACCAACTCACCACGCAATTCACAGGCAGCAGCACTGTATTGATATCCATCGGCTTCTTGCTGCTGCTGGATATTCGCAGCCCCTTCGTCTGCGATCGATGTATTCGTTGCCTCAAGTTACACATGCACTGTCCACTAGTGAAGAAGAGAAGGCGTAGCGAGAATCTCGCTCGATTGACCTACAAAGGGTTGAAGTCAACGAAGGTAGATTCAGAATCTTACCGACGCTGGATGCTATTTTTTTTTCGTTGTAGGTCTAGGGCGTTCCCATCAGTAAGGCGGAATTGACCACTTCTTCATTACGGGAGACCAATGTTCCAATCACATTACCATAGTGGTGGTCTTCGCCCTAACGCCTGATCCTTATCTGTTGTATTTTATCCAACTGTGCACTTGCCCTCTGGTGTCCAAGGGATGGACACCGGCTGGTAAGTCTGCCGTTGCTATAATATTGGACGATTTTTGGCAGTTATGAGTAAATGCTCTTCCCTGTGTTTGTTTGCCTTGGATATTTTTTTACTCGCGAGTCCAGGCGAGTCCCCAGCGTTGCCGAAGCAATCGTGATGGATCACGATTGATAACACCATGATCATTGATGATCACCCAGTGGAACAGTACAGGTGCGGAAAATGTCGTGTGATACATAACCAAGTTGTAAGACAAGTATTAATATGAAATGAGACTGCTCTATCTCCAGAAGAGAAGCTAGCTGCGTGCTATTTTGGTACTATAATCGCATTCTCGTGCCAGAAGTTCGAAGGTGACAGGGTAAAGAGGGGCGAGGTAGCCGTGATGCGCATTCTGTGAAAGGGTAAATGGGTGTCACGAGCTAGTTTGTGCGGGTGACAAAGTGGGAGGTAGAATGAGCTAGCGCTTTGACGGGTGGCTTGCGGTCTCAAGCTCGGGTCGGGGTTGAGGGGAAAGAGCGGCTGTCGGATAGTGAGAGATGTCTCATTCGCTTGATGATTGAATTGAGAATATTTTCAGGGGTACGAGCCACTGGGGTGCCGAATTCTGGCACTGTCTCCGTAGTCCACTGAGAAGAAAATGGTGTTATCAGAATTTCTAGAAAAAAAGGAAAAAGAGGAACGATCATACCTTGCGCAGTACCACGTCGTCATCGCTATCGCTATTGCTGACGGCTGGAGGTCTGGGCGTTCCCCCGAAGACATCGCCAAGCTTAGAGACAGTGGAAGAGGAGGTGAGGGTCGCGATACTGTCTAAGCTGTTCCCAGGAGATGAGATTGACGGCGATGACAAAGGAGTCTTGAAGTCGTCGGATTCATCGTGCGAGAAAGCAGGAGAGCGAGGATCATCATGAGCGGTTGCCAACGAACATCCACCGCTAGTAGTCGGTGAACAGGTCTCCGCAAGCCCCAGAATTTCGCAAGCTATTCTATCGGACGCACAGAAGAGCGCTAGGGTGGAAATGCATAAAGTAATGACGGCGAGTTTTGGAGAAGCCTGTTCCGCCTCTTTGAGGGCATGGCGGGTGTGACGAACCACAGTTTTGTTGAAGAGGACTGCCGAAAGAATGCCAGTCATCATAACTCGAGCGACAGTAGTGGAGACAAGAGAGACAACGTTCATCGTGGATAAATCAGTTACGATGTTTAACTGAGCTGGTGGTTGGAGAGTCCCGATAATAAACGTTTAGCCCCGACTCGTATGTGTTCTGAATATTTACATGTTTGTGCGCGTCGCGATCATCACGTGCACACAAAATCAAAGCACGACATGCTACAACATGTCGCAGTTGAATATTGAATTTAGAAATGCACTTCCAAACGAACTATGCAAATTATTCAAAGCTTAGAATCATCTGCATCCTTTACACCACCTTTTCCACGCCAGGGGGGAACTTGTAGTCTCCGTGGCGTCTGACCTCGTCGAAGATATCCATCTCAACCAAGCTTTTATCATGTCCCCAAAGCGAACTCTCACTCTTTCCATCTCGCACACACCGCGCAACTTCATCTGCTTGAAAATGCCATCCATTGCCAACGTATTCGAATCGCCTCGTCTCCTCCTTTGTAACCTTTCCGCCTTCAAGGTACTGCACAGTGAAGCTCTTCGGGCAGTATATCGGCGTTGCAATCGTGATCGTACCCTGCTCGTATCTAATTGTGACACCAGGCTGACAGGAAGTCATGTTAATGTTGCATGACAGGATGGCTTGTGCGGCCAGTCCCCTTTCGGCGAAAGTGACCGTGAAGGAGGTGTTGCGGTCGACCCCTGTCAGTGGGGTTTTCAACATCGTCCCACTGATGTTGCTAGGAGTAGCTCCTTCGTTAGCAGGGTGCTCATACAGGGCAAGAATGGCCTGCGATTACCATTAAAGAAATGCAAACAAAGATGAATGCTGCCTTACCCAAAAAAGAGGATACGGTCCCCTGTAACAAGTCAGATTCTCCGCTATAAGTTTTACCCTGTGTACTTACAAATCTAGTAACGCACCACCGCCAAGGGCAGGGTCCAAGATGCGGTGAGTTTTGGGAAGTTCTGTTGTTCCCCATGAGATCTGACGTTGCATAAAATGACATGAACATCCAAATCACTCACTGTGAAGCTGACAATCCACTGACAAGTCGGCCTGGAGAGCAAGTGGTGCACCTAATACGCCACTTTCGGAAATTTTCTTAACCTCGAGCGCAAGAGGCTGGAAGCGTGTCCACAGGGCTTCCATAAAGAACACTCCATTCTCTTTTGCAGCTGCAAGGAGCGACCGAAGTTCGGCCGCATTTGATGTCACGGGTTTTTCGCAAAGAACGTGTTTCTTTGCGTTAATCGCGTCGAGCGCGGTTTCATAGTGAAGAGTATGAGGTGTGCCTAAACAACGTCCGGTAAGTTGAGATCGACATATATACGAAATTAAGTCGAACCGATGTAAACTGCATCGACGTTCTGCGCCACATTTGTTAGATTGGCTGCTGCTTTGACGGTATTCTACCCACCGGATCTGCAAAGACACCAGCATAGCTCCCATATGCTTTAATGGACTTATCACCCTTGGCATATTCGGCGATGAAATTTTGCGCTGACTGGACGCTTCGCGACCCAACAGCGATCACTTTGTGCGCCACATCAGTAACACCACGGCTGCATTTGAGGATGTTATTCGAATTCACGATGGACAGTAAAGTGGCACGGACGTTTCGGGATCAACAAGAAGATCCTAAACCATAATTTTCAGTTAAAAAGAGAAATAGACGGATATTTATGTAAAACGCACTGTTACGAAGCAATTGGCTATCCTGCCAGTCGAGATAATGCCCCAGCGAAGAACAAATGGTCCGGGCATGACAGAGTAATGAAAGCCTGTGAATGCGGGAATGTATTGAGGCGGGTTGATGCAACTAACGTAGATGTATTCTGTCATTATATATGGTGGTCCTGTGCTCAGCTGATTAGGGGTTCGGCCCGACTTAGTCACTGTCTCTTCAGTTCGTTGCAAATTTGGCAAAATTAACTGCAATTCATCGCACCTGGTGACCTGGTGCCGCCACGTTTCACAAGTCATCTACATTATCCGTCACTGGGGCATCATCGACCATCCTTATCCCCGATTTTTGACAGACTCTGTTCGCCATATGTACGAGAATCAGGATGACATAGCGAGCATTCTCACCCAGCTGTTCGAGCATTCTGATATCTTGATAACGAAACTCGTCCCGGAGCTCTTCCAATCCATCCAGAATACACCCCTTGAGACCATAGACCCCACTAATGCGCTCATCGAACGCGCTATCGATACCATCCACGCGTGGAATACACATGATCAAGCAGAATTCATCACCGCGCATCCAAGGATCGGGGAGGTCAAACAGCTCTCCGCGTTGAGCGCCAAAGAGCAAAGTGGTGGCCTCTCCGCTACCACAAGGGTTGAGACACCTCCAGAGGTGTTGAAACGGCTAGAACACCTTAATGCGTGTTATGAACATGTGTACTCTGGACTGAGGTACATCACGTTCGTGAACGGGAGAACTAGGGCCGCAATTGCGAGGGAGATGGAGGACAAGCTGCAGCTCGGGCATCCTTTGGAGAGCTATCCGGATAGGCCTCCGCTGAACGAGCCTATAGCAGAAAGTCTGATATGTGTCGCGAAGAACAGCGAGGACTGGTTCCACGAGCTGAAACGGGCGGTGGATGATGTAGGGAAGATTGCTAAGAGCAGACAGAAGTCATTGGCGTTGTGATGATATTGGGATTGTATCGACCCGACAGATTGGAGCTCTGTATGTACATTCTGCCACTAGACGTACGTCCACGGAACTGTAGTAAATATAATAACGGGCAGATCAATGAGCGAATAAACACGAATACGAATCGAATAACAATTGCAAGGGACTGCAGAAAGAAGCAAAGTCTATAGAAGTACAACAGTATCGCAAATAAAAACTCCAGCGCTGGGAGATAAATAAAGCTCAATACTACTGAAACGAACCGTAAGATAAAAACTGTCCTTCAAGTTTGCCTTGTTAAATGTGAGTTGCGTGTCGTCGTGGTATCTGGCCTTTGTCCGCCATCTCTTTCCGCTGCATATACAATAAATCCATCAAATT
>QLOO01009567.1:0-18869 GCA_003313855.1 Suillus sp. MG131
GTCCGACCGAGAGAATTTACTCACAAAGAACTTGTCCGGCTTCCACTACATCAATGCTCCAGCTTCAGAGAGCAACGCAGAAAGTATGAAAGCTCGCCTTCTGGCCTTCTGCATTACTTACGGCTATTTTAGAACGTTGCACGGAGGTTGCATAAAGCAGCTGTCCAGCTCGGCGCATGGAACTCTCACCGGGGGTTTGCTACACCATCAGGTCCATATGACGCTGTTGTTATTGGTGGAGGTTAGTTGCAGCAACTCGAAATCAATTGAAATTGACGAGTACCAAATTCACAGGTCCTGGTGGATATGTTGCTGCAATCAAGGCTGCTCAGCTCGGGTTGAAGGTATTGTTCGGATTGCGGAATATGGATAAGCACTGACGATTACCCAGACTGCATGTATAGAAAAGCGCGGTAGTCTTGGGGGCACTTGTCTCAATGTCGGCTGCATACCTTCAAAAGCCATGTTGAACAACTCCCATATCTACCATCAAACGAAACATGACCTCCAAAAGCGTGGTATTGATGGTGTGCAGTCTTGCATACATGTTTCTTGACTCATTGCTCACGGTGGAATCAGTTACTGGCGTTTCCCTCAACTTGCCCCAGATGTTGCAGGCCAAGGAACAATCCGTCGTTGGCCTTACCAAGGGTATTGAGATGCTTTTCAAGCAGAACAAAGTCGACTACATCAAGGGTAGTGCATCATTTGTATCTGCAACACGTATCGCCGTTCAGCTCAATGATGGCGGGTCGACCGAGGTGGAGGCGAAGAACGTAATCATTGCTACTGGCTCCGAGGTCGCACCTTTCCCAGGGGGTGCTATCGAGATTGACGAGAAGCAAATCGTCAGCTCAACTGGTGCCCTTGAATTGCAGAAGGTACCTGAGAAGATGGTCGTCATCGGTGGTGGTATAATTGGCCTCGAAATGGGCAGCGTATGGAGTCGTTTGGGCGCAGAGGTGACTGTCGTCGAGTTCTTGGGCGCAATTGGAGGTGCCGGTATTGATGAGGAGGTTGCGTGAGTCTACACGACATCTGAATACGATTCTTAAGCTCACGGTTCCAAAGCAAGCAATTCCAAAAAATTCTCACCAAGCAGGGTATCAAGTTCAAACTCAACACTAAGGTCCTTTCTGCGGACAAGCAGGGTGGAAATGTCATCATTCAAACTGAGTCTGCCAAGGGCGACAAGCAGGAGACGGTGGGTAGTGATCTGTGGGCTAGTCTAATTGGTTACCAAATGGTTTATCACAGCTCGAAGCAGATGTTGTCCTTGTTGCTGTTGGTCGTCGTCCATATACTGAAGGCCTCAACATTGAGGCTGTTGGTATCGAGAAAGACAACAAGGGCCGCATTGTCATCGACGACCAGTTCAACACATCAGTGAAGAACATCAAGTGCATTGGCGATGTGACTTTCGGACCTATGCTTGCTCACAAGGCTGAGGAGGAAGGTGAGTCCCATTGGCTGTATTTTTACTCAGAACTGACGAAAAGGAAGGCATTGCTGCTGTTGAGTACATCAACGCAGGGCACGGCCACGTCAACTACAACGGCATCCCTTCTGTTGTCTACACACACCCTGAGGTAGCATGGGTAGGAAAGACCGAGCAGGAACTTAAAGCCGCTGGTGTGAAATACAATATCGGCAAATTTCCCTTCGCTGCGAACTCACGTGCCAAGACAAACCAAGACAGCGAGGGCTTTGTGAAGTTCATTAGCGAGAAGGAGACGGACCGCATTCTAGGTGTCCACATTATTGGTAAGCCTAGTAGATAAGGGCTCTATCCTATCATACTGATCAGAGTGTTCTTTTCTAGGCCCTAATGCCGGCGAGATGGTATCAGAAGCTGTTCTGGCTATGGAATACGGTGCAAGCTCCGAGGATATTGCACGGACAACACATGCTCACGTACGCACTTTGCCATCCTTGTTAAATCTATGATACTAATATACATTCGACAGCCCACCCTGAGCGAGGCATTCAAGGAAGCAGCAATGGCTGCCTACGGGAAAGCCATCCACTTCTAGATTATGATATCTTTACCCTTGTTGTGATCTGATGGATTGTATTGCACACCACCTACCAGTAATGATGACATTTGATCATAGAACGACAGGTCCCATACTTCATACACGGGTGATCGATTGATCTGTCGCAGTTACGGGCCTTGGCACCAACACTCTGCGTCGAGTTGATTCGAGGGGATTCAGGCAACACTTACAAACTGTTGGATTCATATGCAGTTAGCAAGAGAATACCAATAGCAATCGGCATTCGGCATCTCTCCTAGCCATTGACGCGACGCGAATCGACAGAACAAGCTTCGCATGGCGTCCAGAAATACGATACGAAGCGACTGCGGAAGGTATGGTATGGTAAGTTAGAGACGGCTCATGCACATGAGTGCAGAAGCAGAAATTGTATGGTGTCAGTGAGTCCGACTCGAGTACTCCGACTTCGACTTTCCTGAAATTTTCAAATTATCATTACAAATAGTTAACTTTGCATGTCACACAGAAAGTCACACTCACGTGACATTGTATGAGGCCTATCTTATCACGCGTCTTACATTTACAGGGTTAGAAAATAATGTATGACTGAACAATGTACTCCACAGCATCGCTGCACCAAGCAGAGTTACCACCATGCCAAATAGATTTTACGATCCACCGGTGGTATATACAAAAACATACCTCTATGCAGTGACTTTTCCCAGCCAACGCCCGCCCAGGGTCCGATTCAGTATTTCTCCGCAAGGACTATTATAAAGAAGAGATTAGACAATTTCATTGTCAAGGTAGAGGGAAACTGCTTACTGAGAGTGATGAGCGATGTCCAACCAGTGAAAGGGTGGCTGCAATATGAACGATCAGCGCCAGAGGTAATTGATTACAGATAGAAAACGAACCTCCTCCGTCCATCTCCATTAAGGGCATCGTACTGTTCCCATACATATCCTGTTCTCTGATATTCCTTGGCCAAGATGAGCATTACAGAATAACGCCTGAGACCACTTTTCAAGGCGACCTACCTTGAACACATTATTCACCACATTTCTCCTCAGCTCATCATATATATGCTTGGCCCTCTCTTGGAATGGACCCTCTTCGCACGCATATGTGTTATGCAACGCGCCAAGCACCATATAATTTATCTGCACCCATATTGGACCTTTCCAGTAGTTCTCCCCCCGCCCGAACTCGGGATGACTCTTGCTCAGACTGCGGATACCATACTCCGACCAGAGCTGTTCGGGATCACGAAGCATGTCAAGGATGGGTCCAAGGTTTGAAGAGTCTGGCGGGAGCAGCGAGAGCATGAAGGGAAAGAGTGAAACATAACCCGCATGGCAGATATGGGTCGATTCATCTAGTAAAGAGCATGATGGGTATATGAACGACACACGGGATGGGAAGAGCTCACCGTCTGAATCAATCCCAACGTCACAGTACATCTCGCTTTCCTCATTCCAATGCAGATCTGTATCAGTCAACAACATATCAGCGCCTCCTGTAAGACAGAAAACCCGAAAAATTGTCACCGTCGATATTGTTTATAATAGCCCACTCAATCTCAGCAAAGCTTGCGGCATCCTCTTCTTCGTCAATGAACTGTGCAAAGTCCTTCATGGTTCGGGTGAAGAAGCCCATCCAGCTGATTAAATCTAAATGAAGCTCTCCTGCATGCGGCGGACCTCTCGGATAATCGTCCATTCCGCTCGTCAAAACATGTGCTTCAGAGCGTCCTCGCCAGCGGTATCCTTCCGTGCGTGACCGCGCCCGACGGCCGTACTGCTTGATCTGCCCACGCTGCGTCCGGCGGAACCATTCATAGTGCCGCTTCAAAGGTTTGTACATGTCGCGCAGGACAGACTGCACAGCCGCACGGTCGAGGACCCTGCTAGACTCGGGAATGCCGGCTAGGGGCATTTGTCCACCCATGTTATAGTCCATCCCAAGGTCTGCAGCGGAAGGTCCACCATGTGCAGCGTTAAACTGCTTGATAATGGCTGTTACTGCCATCGTCAGAGTTGGCGGGTTTGCGAAAGTAGGCACTTGGGTCTGGAATTGCGCAGGGACTCGGCTGCGTGCCTCCTCGCCAAGGATCTGTTCACGTGCGACCCAACCATTGCTGTCAATGAGCTTAATCCAGTCCTTGAGAATTTCGAGGCTATAAGTGGTCAGATATCGAGATACGTGACAAAGAGCCGGGCACGAGTACCTAAGCCCTGTGTCCCATGCGCCTATGTGTAAAAGGTGGAAGCCCTCATCCCTGTTTAAATAAATAAATGTACTTGACTTGAATGACTGTTCATTCACCAGTAAAACCCTCTCGGGAAGAAGCTGCGGCTAGGCGTAGCGGTTAACAGAGCACGGGGTTCAGTCAACCGAGCGCCGCTCTGTCCATCATCTTCGTCGTCGATATCATCATCTTGATCCCATTCATACGCGAATCCTTTGTCGACGATGGACGTGCCGTAGAAGTAGCCTATACCACCGAAGAGGTTGGAAGTGATTGCCTTACTAAAAGACTCCAAACGTGTGATATCATTGGCTGCGTATGATGAATGGATTGGAAACGTCTCCTCAAAGCGATTATCGAAGGACGCTACGATAGCCACAATGCCTTTATCAACGGTGCTCGCTGTGGTAGAAATTTAGTGTCCGTTTGAATATAAAGTACTTTGGACCAGACCATCAAACGTCTGATTTGCACTGGCACTCTCGAAAAAGACATCAAACTGAAACTCTCCCTCGAAGGACTTCTGAACAGCAAACAGATTGCTTGCAGTGAGAATATCATCAGGAAGCTGCAGGATGAATGAAGGATCAGGTGGCTGTTCGGCAGCGCGGTATTTCTCAGCAATCGGGCTTGCACGGTTAACGATGCTCTGTATAATGTGATCTGATGTCCTGTGTTGTCACGGAATGATAAAATCTCCGAGGGATAGATGACTTGCCTTTCGCGGTCCAAAGCTGTCCCGGTGGCAAGCGCAAGCCCACTAGGTGAGTCTTTCCTAACCGTTCCTCGAAAGCCTCAGAGTGCGGGCCAGTAGTAACAGCCCCGTTGTCAGGCGCTGCACAGGATGAGGCGACGCTCTATATCAAGTAATGACAAAGCGGACATACCGTCAACTATGCGGATAGTGAAATCACCAAGGTCGGGCGTAGTGCCGGAAAATTCTACCGGTCCATCGATTCCCTTGTGATTCCATTAACTCGATTGACCATGCATGCACTTTGTTAGGACCTACATTCTCGCTCTCATCGGTAACCATATCCACCCCGCCTAGTCCTTCTAGACCGAGATAAAATATGGTGGAAATTCTAGATGGATACACTGTTCGGGAGTATTAGTATACGGCTATGCCTCGAGTATGGAACGTCATGATAGAAAGCGCACTGGGGTTGATAGGTGCTCCTTTGATACGTGCAATCCAACTACCTCCATGGGAGCCACCAGGCACCTTCAAAAGCTCGGTGGTAATTTTGACATTGTTCTGGCTGTCCTGCAATATTTGTACACCGCCCTGCCGTGGATCAAAGTGCGTCCAGGTGTAGCTGTCAAGGCCGTCGCCTTGGTCACATGCGTGGCGAGCCTCTGATGAAGTGTTTAGTTCACTACTGCAGTTGCATGCTTAGGTCACATACTGGCTATAGACTGGTAGTTCTGAGTGCCGAACCACACCAGACCAGTCATAAGGGATTGTGGTAATCTTGGCCTGAGGCCGAAGTACAAATTGGGTCTGTAAGCTCCCCATAGCAGATTCTCTGTGTTGTTAAGTAAATTCGAGTATGCCAATGGCAGCAACGTCAGGAGCAGCCATAGAATCCGCATTGTACGGTTCAGTTACAGAATTGAAAGTCATACTTTTCGGTACGTGAATGTCACGTGCCAAAATTTACGTGGAGCTTGAACGTTCTCACTAGAGTCGTACTGACCAAAACACTCCGAGTTTCTAAATTCTTGCATGTTTCACGTTATATGTACTTATGGCGCTCTCTGCTAGGTTTGTACGCGACATTTGATATATGGAGGGAAAAAGAGTCGGATCTTATGTCCTTCAGCTCCCGTAGGTATCGGCAGCGCTATTTGCGCTAGCCCGCACTGGCGGGTGTTCTGGCTGTGCTTTCAACCTTCTAAGATCCGTGCTGTGGTTTCTTTTCACTTGTCATGTCGACCTGAATATCCGTGCCGTGTGCTACACTTGTCAAGTACTACGGGCCGTGATACCGCATCGGATTTAGTTGGGCCTGTGTAAAAGCGACTTCACACATTCCCCTATATATACTGACCTGCATTCACATCCATATTTATATCATCCAGCACATCCTCAGGCAAACAAATCAGATGAGTAGCAGAATTGACGACGAAGATGCCGACACGGTCGTTGGTGGTCCTTCCTACCCTGTAAAACACAAAGGCTTCAAGAAATCGGACCGCATCGACGAAAGCTATGATAGTTCAAATTCCACGTATCCCAGAAAAGGGGTGTCTTTGCACGAATTCTCCAAAACCGCAGACTATGCATTGGAAGAACGTCCGTTCTTCGTACCCGTTGGTAAGGACGGCATCATTGTTGCACTAGAGAAAATCGACAGGCAACTTCGAAACGTGAGTACCGTGATTTGTACATCGTACTGTTATTCACCTCGTAAATTTACAGTCCGGGCGAACAGGCCTCTTGTCAAACAAGGTGAACCTGAATTTCTCATCCTGACATCTGCTTCGAAAGCCGACTTACATCATAACACCACTACTAGGTCCCTGTCTCGTGGACTGGTAGGGAAGTTGCCCCAGGTTTCCTTGGCTTGATCAAACACGGTGGTCTCCCAAAGATATTGACCAAGCCTGGTCGATACCCGGGATTTCCCCTCCGTAATTGGTGGGCGCGCCAATGGTGTGGTACCAAAGGACGTGCGTGCGCCAATGTTCTACGCGATAACATACTGAAAAGCAACCATCAGTCTCGGATACCGCAATTCAGTTCCAGGGTCTAACAGTCGTTCAGGTGTCCCAGAATCAAGCGGCCGTCATCTCCGACCCTCAAAATCGCATTTTTGTGGTTAAGAATTCAGGATTTGCTGCATACGCAATTGACGGAACATATGACGTTCTGGCCATCGTCGACCAGACGCATTTGTCTAATTCGATCAAGGACCCAGTAACAGGTGCTACCCTCGGCTCGTACGCACCTCTGTATCCATCTTGTTCATGACGCTCATTTGAATCTTGATCAGAATTGCTGAAATTAAGATGCGCAGTCGCATCGCTTCAGGCAAGGAACAGGAATACGTTGTGGCATTATTGTTCGTTTTTACCCCGCTCCAATCTCTTGGTCTGATTGTGCATAGCTTGAACATCCCGGCAAATAACTGTGCCATTCTCCAGCGCGGAGACGACCTTGAATTACTCCCTGCTGGACAACATTATATAACAAATCCCAATGTCACACTGCGCGGTTTGTTTACGCTTGGAGAGAATCAGCTCGAGATGCCCACAAAGGATATGTAAGTAGTTCTCTCGACTACTGATACCCTATCTTACGTTGCTGGCTTCCAGTTTCACGAGAGACCAAGTGCCTGTCGGCTTGAGGATCTATTTGAAATGGTGAGCAGTGAGAACGCTGCATCTGATAACTTCACTTATTCATAAAACTGCTAGGCAATTAATGGAACCCCTGAAGGTGCGCCTTTCGACAGATTGGCTTTCGCCAGCGATTGCTCACCTCGTCTGCAGCTTACTACACATGGCTATAACACACCTTATGATGCGCTCCGCGACAAAACCCAGTCCATCCTCACGCAGATTGTGGCTCATCGTATGTCCATCGATGAATTCCATGTGATAGCTCGACTCAATCACTGTAGTTGACTACAGCTCCATGGTGAAGCAGCGCTCTCTTGGACCTGATAACCTCGAAGACGGTACGGACCCTTCATCTGCGTTCCTCGATGCTCTTCGTACCCGGGCCATGGACGAGATGCACGAGGCCGCACTCGAGTATGGTATCATTTTGAAGGATCTTGGTAAGCATGGGGCGTTTTGATACAAGTGACAATTGAAGCTGATTATACTCTAGCCGTGATTGACCGACAATTCAAGGGAGAAATTGCGTCAACTATGGACAAGCTTACAACAAGGGCGTTACAGGCGCAGGTCGAGGCCGCGGTAAGTTTTGTCATCTATGATATAGTCGTTCCCTTCATTTACATGCTGCAGAATGTCGACCGAGAAAACTCGAATAAAGTTAAACAGGAAGAAGGAGCTCTCGCTGTTGCTCGCATCAAAGCTCAAAGCCGTAATGTCAGTACCAACTTATTTCCCAAGTTGTTCATAACAAACCATTTTTTAATAGACACAAGCCGATTCCGAAGCATACAGCATCATCGCTGCTGCCAAAGCCCAGGCTGAGCGCACAAAGATTGAGGCTCTTGCACAAGCGGAAGCTATCCGTCTCACCGCTGAGGCCGACGCACAAGCGATCAGTGTCAGGGCGGCTGCTGATGCTAAGGTCACAGACCAGTTCGCACGCGGGATGGAGATGCGTAGAGTGGAAGTCACGCGTGTTCAAGCATTTGGCAACAAGACTGTCTTTGTGCCTACAGACGGGACTGGGGTGCAGATGGGCAATGCAATGGCAGTGGGCATGGCTGCCGGAATGGGCCATGGCCTCCAAGGTGGGGCTTGATTGTGACATTGCTTCGAGAGCTTCGATTTTCTTTCTCTTATACAGACTCTGTCAGCTTACCAATACTATACATATCGTAGTTTCGGGGACTTGTACTGCCGCGTTGTATGCATTGGATTTGTCGTGTTTGTCAGCGTGTTTGCCACCTCGCCTCGTCACCACAGCTGAGTCACGCGGACGTCACGCGTCACAGCCGCGAGGAGGCTTTGAATATTGCGGCACAGCGAGCTGTCTTCATTTCATCCTGAACGCTGACCACCACCCACGACAAAGTCCTTTTTTCTTTTCGGAAGCCAACTCTTCCCACTTATTGAACTCGATCATCGCTTGTAACGTTCGTCATGAGGTCTAAATTCAAGGATGAGCATCCGTTTGGTACGTACTATCATTGCCCCGCAGTCGTCATGTAGTCATGAGTTACTAACGCGTTCTCCTTCCTCAGAGAAGCGCAAGCAGGAGGCTGAACGCATCAGGCAGAAGTACCCTGACCGTATTCCTGTTAGCTTTTCCATCTTATTCCTTACCACGTTTCTTGTCCCTGACAGGAGTGGCATCGACTCTAGGTAATTTGCGAGAAGGCCGACCGGACAGATATTCCTACCATCGACAAGAAGAAGTATCTTGTACCTTCAGTGCGCATCGCCCTGCTTATCACGAGTGCCGATGGATAGCTGATCATCGATTTATACGTTTGCTCCCCACACAGGATCTGACAGTTGGGCAGTTTGTCTACGTAATCCGGAAGCGTATCAAGCTTGCACCCGAGAAGGCCATCTTCATCTTCGTTGAAGAGGTTCTCCCACCGACGGCAGCTCTTATGAGCGCTATTTACGAGGAGCATAAGTGAGCGCACCCAGAATACTGTCAGGCTGGATCTCATCGTTTGCTAGGGATGAAGATAATTTCCTTTATGTCAGTTATTCGGGCGAGAACACGTTTGGGCAGGAGGGGTGGATTGAACTATAAGCGCGCGTTCGAGGGCACATGTTCAGTCGCAGTTGGTGCTCCCCCGGAGATAGATTGTCCTGGGCAGCGAGCGTCTGGTCTTGTCTCGAATTTTTTATCATTTTTTCCATCTCCATACCCTTTCCTATGCCCGCTTTACTCACCGTCTGTACTCTAGTTGTTACTTTTGGCTCAGTTGCCTTTGGTGTCTCAAATCGAATTGATTGGACCTGTATATGGATAATTATATTTCATTCATTCTAGCATATTCTATAAGCTGTGAGGTGCTCTTCAGGCCGGCTGGTCTCCCTTCGAAACCGGCGAACATGATGCATGAGGTCGATATATTGTCTGTGATTCTCGAGTGCAAGTCCTATAAAAGTAATTTGTACTCGGATGTTTATAGAACTTAGCCTAGAAGGGTTACTACGTCAACTTGAACCGTCACTGATAATCCGCGGGCAACCAGCAATTTGCTGACGGTTGCATTTAAAAAATGCGCACGCAGCTGCGCACTGCTGCCACATGCAAAATGCATTTCGCTCAGGGCTCGAAACCCTGCAGGAATCAAAAATTCATAGGTGACTCGTTGAGCAACCTGCCAATGAGCTCAGTCATGGGAAAGCTTCCAACTTATCGCAGACTTGGATTCGGGATCAACCCTGATACATACCGTGACCTGTGGTTTAACCTGAAGTTCTGGTGCTATCGTGCAGCACGACAGGCGTACATTCAGGTATTAAACAGAGCCTCCGCTCGGCGAATAGTGGATGTTATTCGGCGTTTCCAGTTTCATGGTCAGTAATGCAGGAATGGCTGATCGCGATATTATGATCCGGGCAAATGGCGGCACTTGTGCTATTGATTTGACTGGACCCCGAGTTGCTTCCTAGCTACCATGTGCGCAAGGAGTGCCGGATTAGCCTGATGTTCATTCGATATGTCGATATCCGGGGTACATTGGCCTCTTCGCGACGTTTCTTGGTGGTCCAGCAAACACTCTTAAGGGTTATGTTATAACACGGGTACGTGTTTCACCGTATTTAATTAAACTCATGTGGTCTTCTTCGAGCATTATCAACAAGGCCTGCAAGGTGGTCCACGCACCGCAGTTTGGTCCACATAGATTTGAAGCAACTTTTGTGTCATATTGACCACACCTACGGGAACAATGGTGACATGATATCCTTGCATTGGCTTTCGCTTTTTTCCTCCACAAGCCACTTTTGTCTGCTGCCACTCGAACGGGCCACAGTCCTCTCGTGGCGAACTGGCCTGATATAAAACCTCAGCACATGGCAGATGCACACCACACAACGTTCCTTCGCAGGCTTGATCTTCCTGTGCATCATCACTTTCATTACATCGTCCCAACTACATCGTTTTTCTGTGACACCATGCCCTTCCCATTCGCTCTGTCCCGTGGACTCTTACTCCGTGCGCCCACCATGCTCTGTTCTACTCATCCGAGGCATTTACTCATATATTTCTTTCAAGTCGCTATTGGTATCTGCAATATCACATCGATTGTGATTCTAAGACCGGTAATTGTTGCGCACACCGCAGGACGTAAGTGCTTTCAGCCTAGCTTTAGCCTTCATGCACACCAGTTTGTTTCAGCCTTCGAGGTCGCTGCCGCTGCGTCAAGCATTCTAGCTCTGTTGGTGTTCCCCATTACGTGAGTTCATCATGACACACCATCGATGTGAAAAACTGACGGCTCGAACAGATTTTCAATCCTATTTTGCAGGAGACATGCAGAGGCTAGCAATACTAGAAATCTCATCACCTTTGGCGTTTTGTTTCTTTCGGACTTCAGTATGTGACATGACTTGTGCTGCTACCTGTCATTCTGACAGACCATCAGCATCTTGCATCACTCTAACAATCCATGCACGTTGGAATAATGCGTCCGCCCTTTGTCATGACCTTTCTCAGTCTGGTGACTGCACAATGGCTAATGCTCTCCTCGCTGTTTTCTATATGGCTGCTATCTTTGGTATGTTCGGCGAACCATGTTTTTCTATGCCAGTCGCTCACTATTGCTTAGCTATCACTGGTTTCGTATTCTCATGCTTCGATAAACGCCCCGGTATTACTAAAGTCTCGCCTCGGTATCCAAACAATAAAGCAGCAAGTTCAGAATTTGGTGCCTTCCAATATCCGCTGGACGTGGAGTTGGAGGCTGTGTACTCTGAGCCTACCAGGCAAAAGGCGAAACATGCCAAAAAGGCGCACACCGGGGAGAGGTGGACCGAGATCCCTCTGTAGACAGGCACGTGTCAGTTTTGTAGTTGTACTGCCACTGGTGGCGACAGCTTTATTTGACTATGGTGGAATATTACATATTATCTGTATGTGTGGCTAATAAAAACCAGCATATACATAAACGATCGGTTGTTCCAGACCAGTTCCAGACTACATCAAGTATTATGAGGGGGTCAAATTCGCTGCTTCTTCGAACACACACTCCGGCAATGCGTTTCGCTCCCAGAAAGCATCCCATTCGTCATCCCCTGGCTCGTTGTCTGGAGTGGAATATCTACTGTCAACGACTGTGCTATCCACAACATGGCCAATATCCAATGGCGCTACTTGGACGTTCCGCATTTGAGTCAAGTCCCCATGAGATGACATCGAAATATGGGCGCTTCCCGGGGGTGCTGTGCCTATCGCAGGTCGAACAGCAAGCAGAATAGTAGAGCCAGGAATGACTGAAATGCCCTCCGCAGTAACCACGTAGTCACAAGAGGCAGGATCGCACACTGAGCTGAACACCACGGTCAGCCGCCTGATAAGCACGGCTTGTTGATCGTCGCCTGCATTATTCGACGACGCCGCTGAGGTCAACTTCTGAATTTTCCTTGGGAGCTCGCTCGCTTCAAGGAATCGTCGGCGACCTGTTCGCGAGAGAAATATTCTGACATTTAACTGATTCGACCAGACTAGACCGAGCGTTGCTTCTTTCTTTCCCTCCCCAAGGACACTGTCTGCACGTCCGAACCATCGGAACTGATCCTTGTAGCCGATCTGTCCAATGTCCAAAGGAGCAGTGTCTCTGTCGATGGTATCGCTGACTTCATTCAGGACCAAGACCGCTATCTGATGCTTGCTGGCGAGCGAATGCAACAGCGTCCCTATTTCAGATAGTCTGCGGGACCGCTCGACTAGGAACTGTGTGGTGGTTCTCTTGGAAGTATGAAAGAGTTCCGCGATAGCGTCGATGACTATCAGTTTGAGAGGTCTTGATGGTGAATTTTGGTCATTTGTAGATATATATTGCGGTAAAGATTTAGACAAGACAAAAATAAGTTTATCGATAGTAGGAACGGATGCGTGTTGTATGTTTGCGAAAGAACACAGTGAAGGCGATAAGAGTGGATGGGTATTGAGGATTTGTTCCATTCGTGTGGTTTGCAGTTGCGACGCAACCGTCAGATAAAAAGCGGAACCTAGAACGCCTCCTAACCTAGAAGGGAGCTGAACAAGCAGCGAGAGTTGAAGGGCTAACTGCGTCTTGCCCGCAGCACTGAAAGCATATTAGTTTTCTGTGCCAATAGGCATTCCAATGCATTCACCTTTCACCTACAACTTCCCAAAGCATTCCCGTCCTAATTCCACCACCTAACATACCGTCTAATTCAGCATCTCCAGTTGTGAACTTCTCTTCGCCTTCCATCGGCAGGTCTTTGATTTTGTTGATGGGTGCTGCACGTTCTCGACATGCAGCCTCGAGAATTTTGGTGAGCTCTAATGGGGCAATGCGCGTCGTGCGCGAGATGTCACTCGGCGTATTGAGTAAGAGATCTGATACTTTTTTGTATCCTCCTACAAGATTCGCATTCATTATGCATAACCTACACATGTCCAATGATCATCGAAGACGCACCCTTTTCAAGAGAAGACTTCTGGTGTGCAGTGAGGCTCAATAGCGAGGATAATGAAACAGAATCCATCTCTCTATATTGGTCAGTCTGAAAGTGCGTAGTTCATATCGTAGGAGTGTTGTAGTACATACAAGTTACTGTTATAGTTTCAAACTCAGATTAGCTGCTGCACTTGCTTGTCACGACACGTCCACATTGTCCAAATCATCTGCAGCATCGAGCAACCATGCCGTCTGCGACCACGACTGAAGCAGTTCCAATTGAAACTGCTCATGAGGACATGATTGTATGCAATAACATTCATATTACCTCCTGAACGCGTACTCAAAAATTCAACCTAGCATGATGCGCAACTTGACTACTATGGCAAACGTTTAGCGACGTGTTCTTCAGACAGAACGGTGAAGGTCTTCGACGTTATTGGTGGGGAACCATTGAAATCTAGTGGACATACTCTGAAGGGGTCCGTGGTTTGATGTACATGTTGAATAAACTCATAATTCTGCATCCTTTCTGACAGGCATACGGGTCCAGTGTGGCAGGTTGCCTGGGCTCACCCGAAATTTGGACACATACTTGCATCTTGCTCATACGATGGCAAAGTATTGATCTGGGGGGAACGATCTCAAGGCACGGCCGATGGTGGGTGGACAAGGGTGAAAGAGCACACGTTACACACCGCTTCGGTGAACTCCGTGTCGTGGGCTCCTCATGAGCTTGGTGCAATGTTGGCTTGCGCGTCGTCAGATGGAAAGCTTTCTGTACTCACCTTCAAAGGTGTGCACTCTTTTATTCATAGTTGACATCTCTGACGAACATTTGGTAACAGATGACGGTCAGTGGGGTGCTGACATCTTCAATGGACATGCCATTGGTTGCAACTCTGTTTCTTGGGCGCCCGCGACGCAGCCTGGATCGCTCATTCACCCGCAACAACCTGGCATACAGCCCTCTACACCCTTCAAACGTTTTGCCAGCGCCGGTTGTGACAATCTTGTCAAGATTTGGGGCTACCGTGAAGACACGCAGTCATGGGTGGAGGAAGAGACACTTGATGGGCACACAGATTGGGTGCGTGACGTTGCGTGGGCGCCTAACATCGGTCTGCCAAGGAGTTACATTGCAACAGCATCTCAAGTTCGTTATAAATTGCTTTTCCTGAATTTTTATCTGAGATATCTTTGTTTCAAGGATAAGACGGTATTGATCTGGACAAAAGACTCGTTAACTTCGCCGTGGGTGAAGACTGCCCTTGACCCATCGACTGCCTCAGGAGCACCCAGTGCAGCAGCTGCAGGCAAATTCCCCGATGTCGTATGGCGCGTGTCATGGAGTCTCGCTGGAAACATTCTTGCTGTTAGCTGTGGCGATGGGAAAGTCACATTGTGGAAGGAGAATCTGCGGGGCATATGGGAGTGTGTTAGTGACATGTCGTCCTAGAGATGTGTGATTGGATCAGATGCTACCCAGAAATGCACAGGTGGGCTCGCTCATCTGAAGATGTATAAAGCATGCGCCGCGCACACCCCCATCACTGGTCAATTTAAACGTTAAGCGTATCAAGTTTCACTCGTTGACACAAGGTGTCATTGGCACCCGCATCGATCAATCAAGCACAGTGAGCAACTGTCAGCCATTCTTCTCTTTTTTGATGTACCTCCGATTCCGGACGACTCCGAGTCTGGGACTAAGGCCTAAGGCGCAATGACGTGTGCCTTGATGCAGAGATCAACAGAACACTGCCCAACAATCACACTCCAGGCAAATTCCACTTCTCACAACAAAGCGTATTTTGGTTCCAAGCACCACCTCAGTTCTCCGATGTCACCTCCAGAGCCGCACTTGGAATAGCGTCAACACTGGCAGCAGCTCTTGCCTTGCACTTGAACTTGACGCGAATCTGCAGGTCTCATGTTCAATATTCAAATTCTAATTATTTCGCTTGCAGACGATGCCTTCATGCAGATTGTCAAACTGTGGAGAATATAGTGTGAACACCACGCCGACATCGACTCTTGAAAGCGCAACACGTAGAAATGATGTTCATGTGATTCATTTTTTGGTCTCATATCCATCATTCTGTTCTTCATCAAGTTTCTTACAACCCTCGAATGGGTTTCCAACAATGAAGTCTTTCGCATTCAGGGCACTGGGACATACTGTTCTCTATGGAATATACTCTATAGGACATTACATCAGAATTTCTGATAAAAAGTCTTCCGCAGCACTCAACTGTTGTGGCATAATGAGAACCATAATTTCAAGTTGGAGGACATGACTTTACCATCGTTAAGATTTTGGTTCCCGGAATACACCTTTTATCAGTGGTAAAGTTGTTTGGCTGTTAGTTGGTGCCTTTCTCGAGTGATTTAATCCGTTTTGTGTGCAGTCCGTGCAGTCATTTCGTATTGGCATTGGGTGGGGGCTAGGTCGTCCCGATCATGTCGTCGAGTGCACAGACAAGTGCCACACCGCTGGATGGCAACAACGATGGAATGCCCTTCGAGTAAGAGCCTAGACTAGGTCACTGTGCTCTGCCGGTGCCGTGAACGGAGAAAATGTCTGTCGCGACAAAGAGCTGAAGATTTGGTGATTGACCCGTACTTAGTCGTCATGGAGAAGACCTGCTAGCGCATATCAAAGAAGACACCTTCGTTTTAGTCTTCCTTCCCGAGAAGTCTTAATGAGCTCAATGAGCTATTCTGAGCTGGGCCGCGGCCTGAAACTGCGGAAGTTCGGAAGCATCCGACAGCACTGTCACCACGAAACATTGCACAAGGCACTAGGGCACACCCAGGGCGGTCCTACATAACCACCAAGCTTTGACTTTGCACCTCGTGCCAGCGATTTCCATACGACAATGTTCGCCAAACTTCCGCAAACGCTAACAGCACCTTTTGGATTATTGACCGACGAAGCGAAGCTAGCGTTTCGCAGTCGCCCACAGGGAATATCCAAGTTGTATACAACGAGAGTGAGTTTGTGATACCCGCTTCCCTCTAGACTTTGACTATAATGACGAGTTATCAACTGCAGCACATAGCAGAGACTGACAGCTACTGGGACCAGGTCGGTGATACCTGGCTTATCGTCTATATGCTCAATTGAATAGCATATCTCAGTACTTCACCCTCTTTGACACGTCCTCTGATGTATTCTCCCTCATATCAACTCATGACAGTACGTCCCGGCATTTGGCTGTTAGTGCAGGCGGCTAATGAGACCTCCAAAGTCCGCAAAGCTCTCCTTGACTCGCCAGAAAATGTAGCGACTCTCATCAGAGTTGTGACGTCTCGTCTATTCAATCTCGTGTCTGACCACACCTTCCCATCCGCGCCACCAACATCTGTGGCGTCATATGCCACTTCTTTCATGAAGACCTCGAGCACAGAGCGTAACGCAACGAAGGAGGTCCTTAACAGTCTGCGAGTCCTGCAAAGGGTACTACCTGTTGTGTTTGAGGTCGAGGGAGAGTCCAACGCATTTGAGCTTGAGGTGTTGTGGAAGAAGGTTGAAGTCGACGACGAAACTGTACCCACAGCTCCGGAACAGGCACCACAGTTTGTCATCGAAGATGACGATGATGGGAGTGAGAGTGGTCATAGTCCTAACACGCAATCACAGACTCCTCAACCGAAACGGACAAAAATTTTACCTTCGCTAGGAGAAAAGTTATTTACTTGCGTCAACGATCTCCTATTTTGTTGCGGTTTTAGTCTCCCAACGAAGATACAGGTGGATCATTACAAGATCAACTATGTTATATGGTATGCATCGGTGGTCCAAAATTTATGCCTGGCTTACAATTATATAGGGAGAAGGGTGTGGGCTCGACGACTGACTCTGGACCAAATCATGCATACGACTCCAATAAAACCGAGGTTTTACGGCTTCTCCTTGTCCTTTTATCACGTCAGATATACATCCCGCCTGCCGCTCTTTTCACGCATCCATCATTTTACACTCTGCATGTAGTTCGAAAAACGCCTCGACGCGACGTCTTGACATTACTTTGCTCCTTGCTAAACACCGTGATAAACTCCGCGACGACCAACAATATGACCATTGCTAGTGTGGCTGGCAAGGTCCCTTATAATCACCTAGTTTTTAAGGGCGAGGATTCCAGGACGGCACTTGTGGGCATGTGCCTGCAAGTTTTATGTGTTTTACTGGATTTCCAGAGTGGTCCTGCCAGAGACATCGTTTCAGATTCTGGAGACGCTACCTCATCATCCCCGACTGCACAAACAAATGCCTTTCGCTATTTTTTGGCGAAACTGGTAGGTTGGTCTTCTTAATCTGGGAATGCTATTGTTTATGGCGTATAGCATCGCACGCAGGATTTCGCTTTTATCTTGAGCGGCATTATTGCCATCCTAGAGCAACAATTAGCTATATCAAACAATCTACTCCCTGGGTCCAGGAAATCGGTTCCCTATGTGCCTGAGATTAGTACGCGTGCCTTTTATGTTCGCCCCACTCTTCTAATCCCGTACAGTCATTTTGTTCTGGAAGATCATCGAGCTCAACAAGGTGAGCATACCGTCTATCCGGTAGTACCGATCTGATGTCTGATCCTTTTTTCAAGAAATTCCGTGCCTACCTGCTGGACTCAGATAAAGCAGTTGATGTCCTTGCATATCTTCTGTGCTATTCTCTCGAGATCAAAGACAAACCACGTACGTCTTTTCTATCTCTTGAACAGGTGTATTTCAATAGATTTCTAGAGCAACATGGCCTTTGCAGAGCGCTCTCGTACATCATTCAGACGCTATCGGCTGAGTCCGCATTCGGCAACAAGCTATCGTCGCCAATAAATATCCAGGTACCGACAAAATGGGTATCTCAGGGGGCGTCGCATGGGACTGCTGGTGATTTTATGATTACTGTGAGTGAACAACTGACTTTTACATTTGTGAAAATTAACCCTTCGTAGTCAATATACTCCATCATTGCATCTACTTCAGGCACCCTCAATTCCATATACCCAGCACTTATCATCGCGCTTGCGAATGCGGCTCCATATTTCAAAAACCTGTCTGTTGTTGCATCCAATCGTTTACTTCAGCTCTTCACATCGTTCTCGAACCCTCTATTCCTCTTATCCGACGAGAGCCACCCAAGACTTCTATTCCTTATGTGAGTCATTGTCATATGGGAGTAGCACGACGCTTACCGGCTGTCAAGGCTTGAGGTCTTCAACTCGGTAGTATTCCATCACCTTTCCGATAACGCCAATCTTCTGTATGCAATCATCACCGCACAAAAAACTTTCGAAGAACTAGGGACATTCACTCTTACCCGCGGACTTCGAGAGATTCAACGCGTAAAGCAGATCA
>QLOO01009610.1:0-28832 GCA_003313855.1 Suillus sp. MG131
CATCACTGTCTGCGATGTCGCAGGCTCCATCTCCCTCGTCATACGGTCAACTTGCTTCTGCTGGACAGTTTTCCCCCCCGCCTCTCCCGGTTCCGCCACCAAGAGTACCGGGGATTGACATCCCAGAGGACATTTTCCCTGTCAGGCTGGCACCCAGTAGTCCCTCTGGACTCAAACCCGCGCCCACGAGCTCTGCCGTTCCATTGCAGCCCGCTCCAGCTCCAGTTATCGCCCATACCTCGGCTATGGCAGCCTCTGCTTCCTCTACTCAGCTTTCGTTGCCCAGTGGACATACCGATTCCTACAGGAGCAAGCCTTGGACGGGTGAGGGAATGGATGGTGCTGCGCCTGCGACCGCAAATTCTGCATACCAAAAGGCTGCTACTCCTGCACCCGCTATCTCTCGCGAAGCTTCTCTAGCTGCACCGATATTACCATCTGCAGGTGCGGGTCCTGCTAGTGGAGTTGATCAGGGCATATCAGGTTCACAACACCCTCCGCCGAGCCAGGGAGCCCCTGCAAGCGTACATCCACCAACCAATCCAGTTCCTCGGTTTACACGGCCCAAAGTCACCATCGAGGAAGTTCCTGAGTCTCCACAGTTCGGGAATAAGTGGACTGCGAGTCCTTCCCCGACGTATCCGCAGACGCAGACGCATGTTCCGGCTCAGGGTTCTGAGGCTCCTGTGCCTTCCTCAAGTGTTCCTGCTACCAAAGTGCAGTCTTCGGATTTGAATGCTCATGGGAAGCCGCCGCCGCCAGTGAAGCCGAAGGATTTGTTTGTTCCTGGTGTGCAGCCTACTCCGAGCGTGCAACCCACCCCCACTGTGAAGCCTAGTCCCATTGTGCAGCCTACTCCAAGCGTGCAACCTACCTCCACTGTGCAGCCTACTCCGAGCATACAACCTAGCCCCGTTGTGAAGCATAGCGTCAGTGTGCAGCCTCCTCCGAGCGTACAACCTAGCCCCGTTGTGAAGCCTAACCTCGGTGTGCAGCCTACTTCGAGCGTGCAGCCTAGCCCAGCTGTGAAGCCTAGCCTCAGTGCGAAGCTTACTCCGAGCTTGCAACCCACTCCCACTGCGAAGCCTAGCCCCAGTGGGCAGCCTACTCCAAGCGTGCAGCCTACCCCTACCACGAAGCCTAGCCCCAGCGTGCAACCTACTCCCACTGCTGTAGCGCCAACTCCATCCCATGTTCCTCCTGCACCATCGACTCAACAGCACACATACACCTCTACATCTTCTCGTGCTCCGTTCTCCGCTCCTCCATCGCAGACTACTTTTGCTCCGTCGCACCAAGATCCTGTTCATCGGACGACATCGTCTGGTGGACAGCCTCGAGGGTATCAACGGTCGACTGATGCGCAGTCAAATGCGAAAGCACCGCCTACGTATACAAGTGCATCAGCTATTGCAGCACAAGGTACTCGACATGTTTCTCAGCTACTGAATGTTGCTCAGAGTGCTTCTATAGATGCTGTATCCAAAGGGAGATCATACGCTACAACCCCTACTACGACTGTGACTGGCCCTCACCCACAGACTTTGCCAACTGCGGAGACCTACACGAAATCTCATTCATCTCGACCTCTTACCAGCGCATCAACTGCCGCAGCGCAAACCACTCGACCAGTTGCTCTGCCATTGAATACTACTCAGAACGTTCCCGTTGATGCTGCATCCAAAGGTAGCAGACAATATGCGGCAGTTGCTGCGTCTGCTGTTTCACCTCACCCTCATAATGCAGAAGCCCATGCGAAACCTTATTCTTCCCGTCCTGTTGTACCTCCCGTGACTATACCTCAAGGTCCCAGCGTCCGTGCGGCTGCCGGTACTCCATCTGCCAAAATACAAGTGCAGGACCCTCATAATACCAGTGATTCCACTCGCTATCGTGGTTTGCTTTCTTCCGCTTCTCGTTATGCTTCAGCCATGAACCCATTATACCCTGCATCTCATCGTCACGCTACCCCAGCGAGCGCCAACCAGCAACTCAAACCCTCGCACTCGACGCATTCTATACCCCATCATCGAACTGTATCATTACCCACTCCACAGCCTGTTTCCACATCTAATGCCAACTCACGTCCTCCTTCTCCTCGTAAAATTTCTCAGCCTTTGGTCAACTCCAGTTCTACGTCAACACAACCTTTCCCCAGTTCATCGCAAGGAAACGTTTCGTCTCGCCCCTCCAAGACAGCCGAACCTTCGTGGGCTGCCCGTGTCGCCGTCTCAGGGCATCCATCTACACCTGCTCCGTCCCGAACTCATCTGCCACCAGTTATGAATCGTGCATTCTCCCATGAGTCCGAGATACTGATGACGCCTTCCTCTATTGCACCCTCAATGCCTAAGACACCGCAAACACCGCAGACAAGTTTCACCTCTCCACACCAAGTAACTGCACCCCCGATGAGGCAGAGGCAGGTGTCAACAGAATCGAAGGAGTCGAAGAGGAAGCCAGGTGGTTTCCTCGGAGGGTTGTTCAGAACCATGTCAGGGTCTGGCTCTTCCAAACCTCTCGAGAGTCCCGTTGCTCGATCTCCGAAGCTATCTATGGAGCAGCACAAGTCTCCGGCGATTGTAGCACCACCCATGCAGCACTCTAAGTCATCGTCTTCGCCCAAGGAATCAAAGGATGAGGCTGTGACTTCTGCACGTCCCGCCCACACGACACAGACCACGGCTCTTCCGCCCTCATCAGCATCGGTTCAACCAAAGGCACCAAAAGACAGAGCAAGGAAGCACCCTGAGCTTACCATTTCACCTGCACATCCCCCCCGCGACCGCAAGCAGCCTTCGTCCAATGTGTTCTCTCCGTTCAGTTTCCTGACTAGCAAGAGAAATCGCACCATGTCTGGAGCATCTCTCGACGTATGTGATGGAAACACTGCAGTATGTATGATTTTCATGTTGTCCGATGTTGAATCTCATCATTCATACAGACGAACACTGTGATCGGGTCTCCGGCTCACTCTACCGTCAGTCAAGTTCAGCCTCTTCCGCCTATGGTGCCGCCACCTTCACGCGATCCTATGGTGGCAACTAGCCAGTGGAGAGATAGAGAAGAGGCCGAGCAGAAAAGGCGGAAGAAAAGTCGCCCTCGGCCAGGAGTGACCTTTGACGTCGAGGAAGACCCACCAGACCCTTACCCTGGGACTACAGGCAGGCAGAAAGGCGCGCGGCTGGTCCGGCGCAAAACTGGCCGTTCTGCGACTCCCGGACCCCCCTGATGAATGATATATGACTATTGATCTATGTTTGAAGTATTGTCTTCGTATTGTGCTATATTGTTTATGGTTTTACAACAGCTGTTTAAAGGTACCTAAGAGAAGTCGCTAGACGCGAATTATACTATCGGTTATGTGACGGTCCTCTATTTCGTGATTTTTGTCCACAGTACTACAGGAATTGCTTGCTAGCTGCATATTCCAAGGAAAACAACATCAAACCAGTTCCAGTGAGAAATGGCGAAACTCCGATGGTGTTTTTGGTCTGACACCAGCACAAAATCATGAATTGGTGTTACCTGTTGTTGCTGCTGACGTCGGAGTCCAGTGACAGTGCTGCCGAAGTCCCGTTCAGTCCGGTTCTCTAGCAAAACTTTCTGAACACCAAACCGAACCTTAGGTCTAAGTCGAACTCTGGATTGAACGCCGCTGAAGGTGTTCGGGAGGTCCGGCGCGTGCGATCTCAAGGTGTTGCGTCGATAATGTCCGCCTTATCCACCACACTGTTCCCAACACCACGAACGCCATGCGCAAGCGCCCAGAAGCTAGAAGGGACGGCGCCAGTGACTGTTGCTATCAAGTCGCTACTCCCATAAGACCACCTCCCAGTATGAAACCTGGCAATAAAAACAATGTATTAAAATATGACGGGAAATAAGTACTTAGTCAAAAGAAAGTGGACATGGAGATTCGCTTTGTTGTCGGCACCTAAAAAGTTAATCAAATATGCACGGTCATTATCCAACTGCGCCAGTACGTCATTGGCATTCTCGCCATCCTTCACTGCGAGCAATGCTGCGTTCCTCGTTGCCTTCATGTAAGCTCCCAGTGCTGGTATGACAGACCACTGCCAGTAGTTCGTCCCATCTCCAGACGTGCCCGCGCCCTTCCACTTCAGGACTCCGAGGTCAAAACTGCCCATGTCAATGTCAGCTGCAACCGACCTCAGGATAGTGTAATCGTTGTCATCCCAAGGATCCTCAACCGTGTAATCCTCGACCGGGATGCTATTGTTATACACAGCCGCCAACGCAGTCGCAATCAATTGGGCGGCTCTGGGTTTTGTGGATATGTTGGTAAGTTGTAGATACCATGATGGCTTCTCCGCATCGGACTGCAATGTCTGCGCACCTGTAGGTATAAAATGAGTCGACACAGTGATGAAGCATAAAACGAATCACACATACTGCCAGTGATGGGAACCTCCGATGGAATATCTGTCCCATCGTAGTCAGACTCAAGGAGCTCAGAATGGCTGATATTGTTTTCGGCGTGAATAAACAGACGATGGTTCTGGTCAAGATAACTAAAGTCGAGGTAAGTATCAATCTTGTACTCCCTAAATTGCACGTGCAGTGTGACATTGTAGTGTGACTGATATTTACGCGTTTGTGACACCTCGTGTCTTGACCTACCCGGATACCCACTTATCGTTTTCACGCAATGTACAACAATTCTGAAAGGAGGAAGTTTGACCCAGCGAAACTCAACCCATCGAAGTCAGCAAACGCCTTTGAGTGGCCTTTCCGTCTCAACTTGTATGTATATTTATTGCTTACTTTCAGGAGGTGATCTCAATCCATTTTGAAGTTATGACAAGTCTCCATGGTATGAAGTCTCTTTAGAGGATTTTGAAAGATACGCCTTGGATCGCCTTCGCGTTCTTGCAGAAATCGAGTCGTCTTTTGCGCGTAACAGATCTTGGGAGGAGTTGAAGAGTGTGACCATGCGACAGTGCAAGGATCACCTTCCTCTCAACAGCAGCAGTGCCTCGACTGTGGATACGCAGGCTGAAAGGAGAAATGACCACTTGGGTCACTTCGTACTCAGACTTGCTTTCTGTCGATCGTGCGTCACATTCTCATCATCGACCTCCCATCGGGTAACCGATTTTTAGGGAGGACTTGAGGAGGAGGTTCGTGAAAGCAGAGACTGCTCTCTTCCGAGTGAGATATGAGAGTGATGATACAAAAGAGCGAGAGCTCTTTCTACAATCCCGAGACTTTAAGTGGACCGAGGTATGTGCGTGATAATAATAATTCCTCACACTAACGGTATTGCTAGGTCAACTCCGAAGAGAAGCTACAGTATGCCAGTGAATTGAAGGGGCTTGGAATACAGCAGCCAGAGGAAGGAGTTCCGACGACGGAGAGGCTTTACAAGGTGCGTCAATCAGTCTACCCTTCCTGCTCCCTATTCATTTTCTACAGGTGAGATGGACTCAAGTGCCTGATCTCGTCAATAAGCGACGTGTCCTGCTAAAAGACGGCTGGGCGTACGTTCCTAGTAAGGAACAGCTCAGCATTGTTCTGCGAGCATTTGAGGCGAACCTTGAAAATGCGCTCGATGTCAGCTAGCCTTTTATCAACCCCCAGAACTTTTCTGATTTCTTGACAGTCAACCGCTCGATCAATAATGCGCATGGATGGTGACACACGCCTAACCGAAATACTCAATCATTTGTCTCGAGGATTTGTCGCAGGGGTGGCTTCAGAGTACTCTGGTCCAGCCATGGGCGACGAGATCAGAGCAGATATGGTAGATGACCTCGCCAAACGACATTTCCCCTTATGCATGCGGAACCTCCACGAATGTCTCATGCGGGACCGTCACTTGAAACATTTCGGTCGGCTGCAATACGGCCTGTTTCTCAAAGTCGGACATTTATTGCTCACTAACTGGAAGCTTCGCTGACCGTAGCTTATCAGGTTCTTGGTTTGTCGATAGATGAAGCAATTGCATTTTGGAGAAAGTCTTTCAGTAATCTCACAGACGACAAGTTCAACAAAGAGTACAAGTACAATATCAGACATTCATTCGGACTAGAAGGGAAGCGTGCCAACTATCCGGCGAAGAGGTAGAAACGTGTGACATCCTAGCTCCGGCGTTCTGATTGCTAATTCCATACAGTTGTCAGCAGATTCTCTTAACAGACAAACCCGGACCTTCCGATTGTCATGGATGTCCGTATCGCCACTTTGCGCCAGACAACTTGCAAACGAGTTTATTAGCAACTTATTCATCACAAGGACTGACATCGGCGGATCTAGCGGAGGTCATGCGCACTGTGAAAGAAGGACACTATCATGTTGCCTGTACCCGAGTCTTTGAGATCACTCATGCAGCAGCAGGAGTCAAGAAAGGTGATGGGATCGGAGAAGGGGAAAGTGTCACGCATCCTAACCAGTATGCTGCGAGGAGCATAGAAATTGAGAAAGTGCAGCAAGGGGATGCGATGGTAGAATAGCTCGTCCGCAGACTTGGGCAGATTAACATACCATTGTTGTATTTATGGAGTTATATCTATATACGGTGTTTGGTGTCTTTGAGCTATAATATAATAGAAGGACCCCGAAGCTTGCTTGACCGTCCAAGACTCTTGTTGGTCGTCTGCCCGTCCACCACCTCGAAGCCAGCATGGGTCGAAGCAAAGTCAATCCATTGAATGGCAACAACAAGCACGATAGTTCTCTTCAACAATACAATGACGCTGATGGCCATTTCTCCCTGGTCAGGTGCGGATCTTCATGCTCTCCCTAACTTCTTGACTTGCTAAGAATATAATCGCTTTCAGGAACTTCCGTCTAGCTGATCTTGTTACCATTATGAATGGTGTCTGCGGCTCTTTCTCAATATTTTCATCTGCGCAGTACCTATTGACGAACGATGATGACTACTTGCTGTGGGCACTTGCTCTCCCACTGGCCGGATTGATGTTTGACTTTATGGACGGTAAAGTCGCGAGGTGGAGAAAATCATCCAGTATGCTGGGTCAAGAACTCGACAGTCTTGCAGATCTGGTATGCAGTCTCTCGATAAGCGCCGCTCATTCGCTTAATTTGATTGTACGGTAGGTGTCATTCGGTGTTGCACCAGCTGTGGTTGCTTTTGCTGTGGGCCTTCGGACATACCTTGACACCGTATGTTTGACTGGTTTCATATGTTGTGGTCTCGCTCGTCTCGCCCGCTTTAACGCGACTGTTGCAATGATCCCTAAGGATGCAGCTGGCAAGTCCAGGTACTTCGAGGGCCTTCCAATCCCTTCGTCTCTCGGACTCGTCGCGATTCTGTCATACTGGGTTCGACGAGGTTGGGTTGAGGGCAAACAGGGGATACCAGGAGGTCTCATTACGTTGTGGGGAACGCCAGGTGGCCGTGGGGATATCCACCCTGTCAGTGTTATATTTGGTTTATGGGCAGCCGCGATGGTCAGCAAAACCCTTCGAGTTCCAAAGTTGTGATGTAGGGTGGTGATTTTTTACTACTCCTGTTTGAGCACATTATGATAGGGAATGGACGCTATGCCTATATGCAAATAACAATGACCACGAGGTAGAAATCGTTAATTCTTATCGCAACTGACTCCACGATGGTGTAATCACTGTCATCCCAATCCTGAACCGGTATGCGATCGCCAACGCAGTCGCAACTAACTGGGTGACCCTGGATTTCGTAGAGATGTTGGGATACCATGGCGGCTTCTCCGCATCGGATTGCAATGTCCGCGCACCTGTAGGTATGAAATGTGGAAGTATCAAACAAACCACACATAATATGGGGGGAAAGGGGTAGAAGATTGAATATTGAAGCCCCGCTTGTGACGATAATTGACGAGAGTCTTATATAAACCTTGACCACAATGGTATCTGCAGACGACGTTCAGCGTCTCTTTCTCCAAGGCGTATTTTCACGAAGCATTCTTTCCTTCAAACATGCTCAGGTTCTCTGGGAAAAATGTATCGATGTCGTCAAAAGTACGTGCTCAGCTCTCACCTCCTTTCGTTCAATGTAGACATTCAGTAGCTGCAAATCCGACATTGGACATCCGTTTTTCTGACAAAAGAGATGACTGGGATGACTTCGTGATCAGTATCAATGATTCTCTCAATTGCCTGGACCTTGAGTTTCGGCATTTGACAGATGAACAGACTGGTCGAGAGATGTACGCTATGGTCAGTCATTCTGCACGCTAGTGGTTCTAACTTTCCTCACAGTATGACAGGTGAACAGAAGGGATGATGATGTTGCACAGATGGCTACAGATTACACGCCAGTTGAAATTGCCTACTTCAAGGCAGTCGTGAGTTATACGAAATTCCTTGTGTCATGTTACCTATCATGTCTCTTTGCAGGTAGAGCAAATCATGCTCGCTCCGCATGAGGCATACTCTGTATCTTCATTGCTCGCCCTACGCGAAGTCAACTCTCTCAAGACGAACATGACGAAAGCACAAGCCGAAATCGTGCTCGGCAGTTTTGTCGCCAAGGGATGGTTATTAAAGAGCAGGCGAGCTATTTCTAAATCTCTGATATGCAGGGAGACTGACTGCTTCATAGACGAGGCCGCTATTCCCTCTCAACCCGCACATTGCTAGAACTTCTTCCATACCTCAAAAGCTCATATCCCGAAGAGTGTCTTGAATGCGTCATATGCTACGAGGTGAGCCCTCAGACAACTTTGTTTCTCTTCAGCTTCTGAATCAAGTACATCAGATCGTTACCCGTGGCGTTGCCTGCAGCGTGCCGAATTGCAAGGCCCGTTTGCACTACCACTGTTGCAGGAAGTATCGCAGTCGGAATGCCAAGTGTCCAGCTTGCTCGCAAGATTGGCCGCAGGACCCCAACCATATGACCCCTGTTGGCGAGGAAGCCATCAAGGACGGTCAAGACGAAGGACGCCGTGTACGGAGGAAAAGTACGGAGGATAGAAGTGATGAGGAAGACGACGAAGAAGAAGAGATGGAAGTGGAGATGGAAGTGGAGCCTTCGCGACCATCACAGACTCAGTCACAACGAAAACGCAAGGGCAAGAGCAATGGCAAAGGCAAACAAAAAAAGGCACCTGCAGCTATGGATGCGGACGAGGATGAAGACGAAGAAGATGAGGAAGCCCTACAGCAGACGCAAGGAAACGGGCGCCGTCGCTCGACGCGCACTCGTTGATTCCACGAGTATTATTTATTGTACTCTACACTAGCCTAGCCTACTATTGCTCTATTGATGATTGGCTTGGGTGTGGTGCACAATTTGCCGTCACCCGCCCGTCTTCTTGTGTTGGTACGGTCTTGTTGATGAAACCGAACCTGCCCTTCCCCCACACTTGGTGTCGCTTCCTGTCTTTTCGGCCCTCACCGAACTCCTCGTTCCACTTCCGAAGGTCTGCTAAGCTACCGAGAGACTCAGATGAAGAAGGTGTGATTTCCTTGAGTGCTTTGGTGAAATGGCGAATATGAATGACGCGAACATGGGGCGGTGGTTCGACTAGTGGTTCTTCAAGTGACGGTTCCTGGACGTCTGCTTGAGTCTCTGTCCCAGACATCGGCGAGACAGAAGCAGTGTCCAGCGAAGCCACCTCAGGAGGTGTGATGAGCTCGCTAGCTGGTGAAGTTTTGAGGACATCAGGCTTCCACGGAACCTCAACATACTCCTTGACGGCATCTAGGGCAGCAGACACACAAAGATCTAAGAGAGGGGTGTCAGATCGAGGCACAAAATCCAGCACAGCTGATCTCACGTTTGAGATCTGATCCAGAGAAGCTCTCCGTCTTCGTTGCCAGCGCCCTAAGATCAATTTCAGGCGCCAATGTCTCGTCCCGAAGTAAAATCTTGAGTATCTCTGAATTAAGACCAATGGTGTCAGATGAAACAGAACAGATTAAGAGATCAAAACTTGCCTTCACGCTCCTTCTCTCCAGGCAGATCGACCAACAACCGCCTTGGTACCCTCCTCAATACCGCATCATCTAAATCAAATGGCCTGTTCGTTGCACCAATCACAATCACCCTATCCTCTTTCGATGACTTCAGTCCGTCCATCTCCTGCATAAACTCAGTGATGACCCCACGATGCGCAAATGCTCCACCGCTCTCGCGCCCAGACACTCGCGCCCCAAAGAGTGCGTCCATCTCGTCTAAGAAGACAACGCAGGGCGAGAGACGGCGTGCGAGCGAGAAAACGGCTTTGACGAGCTTTTCGCCTTCACCGACGTACTAATGCAAGGGGTTGGTGAATCACGAGAGATAGAACGAGGAGAAACGTACCATGTCCATGACGTCCGAGGGCGATATGATCAACATCCGACAACCAGCCTCTTTTGCAAGTGCACGGACAACTAGCGTTTTGCCCGTTCCTGGGGGCCCGAAGAGAAGACATCCCGTCATACCGTGTTCCTTCAGAATTCCTTGCTGAAACGCCGCTGGGTGGAGTAGAGGTAGGGAGACGATCGTGCGGACAGCGTCGACGGTATGTTCTGGAAGGTGAACTTGGCTGAAAGTTGTCGATAACGAAGCTGGATTATCATAATGAATAAATAACATAGACATGAATACTAAAGCCGCTCACCAGGGTCCACGATGCAGGATAACAGCCTCTGTTCATGCTGTTCTAGGTACGGGTCCTGCCTGACACGCTCCACAACCTCATCTACCTTCTCCCCTTCTGTATCCTCGCCCTCCGTATCCCCGTGCTCTTCATCCGTATTCCTCTGCTTCACTATCTTCACCGCAGAGTCGCGCATGAACGACTTGCGCAGATTATACGCTGAGCGCTGAGCCGCCCAGGCACGGTGCACAGTGGCCCATGGCACAGGCGTCGGCTCGAGCCCCAGCTTCTTCTGTTGAAGAAGTGCAGAAGAGGACACGACGCTCCCCACCGCCCGATCTGCAATCTGCCGCACGCTCGTCCACGCCTCAAACTGATTACTCCAGTCCTCCCACATGTCCTCCTTGCTTCCTTCCTGGCATTCACCCTCACCTTTCACCTCTACTGCCTCCGCGCGTTCAAGGACACCTCCGACCGCGCCAACACCCATGCGCATCGCGAGTTCATTGATTTCCCGTCGACGGCTCATGCGGCATAGGCGTTCCTCCGCCTGCAAACGCACCCCAGGCACAATCACCGACGCCCGGAAGAAAGGCGTCGTCACTTCGCTCTCCGGTGCGCTACTCCCGTTCGCCATGCCGCGCTGTGCGATTATAGACTCAAGCATCGGTGGCATGGATGATCCTCCAATGACGACAACACCCCGAGGCCCACGTTCCCCCTCGGGCTCTTCAGGCCGAGTGAAGAGCGCAGGGAGGTCCTGGAGCAGAGCCGTGTCCCCGTCTTTCTCCCAACGACGTAGCCGGTCCTTGAGGCGTTTCTCACGCGCACGCTCTGCAGCGTCGTCTTCGCCCCAGTCAGCAACTCCTGAGCGGGGAGGTATAGCAATTGTAGCGTGTGGCGACCTCCGGCGCCCCGCTACGTTCACAAGGCCATGTTGGCTTGGACCAGCGGACGCAGACATAGACGCAGACGTATGTGTGGGCGCGATGGGCGGGGTAATACCAAAGATAATTGTCATTGGGTTGTACACTGGAGACGATGGGCGGGCGAGAGGGCCGATGCGGCGCTGGCGTACGGCAGAAAGTAGGTGGGGATACCAAGTTGCAGAGGCGGACGCGAGGACAGGAAAGTCGCGAACGTAGACGATACGTGGGCAACGGGTGGCGTTTGTACTAGTGGCGTTAGTATCGTTTGGAGAAGGCAGATTAACGAGGTCATCGAAGAACATTTTAATGCGGTTTGGGGCGGGATTGCTGCGAGAGGCGGTAAGTACGGAGGTGCGTCCACGTGTTGAAGCGGGTGCGAGAAGGTGAAGGGTCATCTGAGAAGGAATAGCAATTGGAGACATCATATCCATGTCGTCGTCTTCGTCGAATGAAACGCGAAGGGGGGAGGGTTGAGAATTCGAGACAGGTGGGGGCTGGAAATGGAGGGGATTACGAGGGAGTTGGAGGGCATTTGCAGCTGATGAAGTGCAGCGTTAGAAACACGGGTGTTCGTTATAGAAAGATGCGCACCTTTGCCAAAATGACCACATTCACCAGCAGCAAGCTGGACTGCATCGATAACGAGGACTTCAGCGCCTGTCCTGTGAGCAAGCTCTTTTACAGTGGCATCGATTATATATTCGCCACCCTCTATTGGACAATAAAGGGCAAGGGTGGGCTCTAATGGAGGACCTGAAGAAGATGGATAGGCCGCTCTATGCTGGGTCTGCGGATGAAGGGTAATATGAAGATTAGTCAGTGCTTCATCAAAGAGCTCTGGAGCAGGTAGATTGTTGTTATTCAAGAAATCAGTTTCTGCTGGACCATCGCCCGGAAGCCAAAGAATGTCCAAGCCATGAGGAAGTTCTATGCCGTCCTCAGGTGGAGAGCTCGAAGCAGTGGGAGATATCCGCGTCCGTTTTATTGGCTTTTCAGGTTCCTCTGGAGGCACAGGACCAGCAGCAGATGGTTCTGGTTTATCTGAACTTGTGCTGGCTGGTAGAGTAGATGAAGCGAGACGCTTATACACACGCTGTGCTGGCGGTGTTCCGTCTTTTCGTGAAACACGTTCAAGCCGAATAGCGGGATGGATGCTCTTGCGTGTCGAGGTTGCTTTGAACAGCGAGCGCGACCTCTGAATGAAAGCACTAGGTGTTCGCATGCTGGTGCAATGTCAAGCCGTTCAGATGACTTCAACTTCCCTTCTTGGACCTTGGTCGCTTGCGCTGTCACGTAGATTTCATTGTATTTTATTAGTCCGACCTGACTATTACTGATAGAGTACTACTCTTCTCATCATCGTGGTGGCCGTCGTCTGTTGAGTCTGACAACGACGTTACAACGTGTCCTGCCAAGCAACTCTCATTTCTCACGTAATTGGAACCTCCCTGCGGCAGTACACCGTGCATCTTTCCACATCAACCACTCTGGCGTATCTGTGACTTGATCACAAAACATGGGTCGCGACAGACTAGCTGCTCTTAGAGTATTGAATCTTGTAGTGTTCGTGATAAAATATACTGACGCACACATTTTCAGGCGCAACGACAGAATGCTACACCAGATCCAGGACAGGGGGACTATGAGATGCAAGCACACCCTTCACTTTCTGCAAATGGTACTGGTCATGGTACTGGAACGGACCCTTTGTCTACTTTTTATGCCGAGGTGCGTCTATTTATTCTCGTATTTCTCTCCGGTACGAACCCATATTTCATTCTAGGCCACCGCCATCCAAGATTCCATTCAAGACTTTGATGACAATGTCACTCGCGTCGCTGAATTCCACTCACGCTCCCTAAACGCCCTTGATGATGCAGCAGCACAGGCGAATGCAACTCAACTCGAACATCTCACAGACGAGACCAGGCAACTCAGCAACAGTCTCGCCAACCGTATCCGTGCCCTCGAGAAACCCGCTGGTGCAGGTCCGGATGCTCAAATTCGCAAGAACAGAGTATGTCATCCTTTCCTTTTGTACGACACAGGCGTCAACGTGGTTGTCAGATTGATGTCGTTCGGACAAAATTCATGGCCACCTTGCAGCGGTATCAAGATGTTGAGCGCCAGTACCGCCAGCAGTACCGCCAGCGTGTGGAGCGACAGTTCAAAATAGGTATATTATTTAATTTCCCATTTTCTTTCACATTGTATTAAAAATATCTAGTAAAACCAGATGCTACGCCTGATGAAGTTGCTGCTGTGGTGAATGATGATCAAGGCGGAGGAAGCCAAATCTTTGCGCAAGCAGTGAGCCTTTATTCACTTAGAAGAGGAGTGTGATGTTCATCTCTACTGCGCAGCTCACTTCATCAAACCGATACAGTGATTCAAGGGCTGCATATCGAGAAGTCCAAGAAAGACACCAAGACATTCGTCGGATTGAGCAGACTCTCGGAGAGCTAGCTCAGTTATTCAATGACGTAGGTGCACTACTTGCATGTTTGGTGACTTGCTAAGGATACTCTTATTACAGATGGCGACCCTTCTAGGCGAGCAAGAAGAGAAAATTGACGCTATCGAGACAGCAGCTGCGGGTGTCGCACATGATACTGAGGGAGGGTACGCAGCCATGATCACCTATGCGCACCGCTATTAACGTCCTTGTAGACAAAAGCACACCGAGGTCGCAGTAAAACACGCCCGCTCTGCCCGACGAAAACGTTGGATCTGCTTCTGGCTCACCATCGTTATCATCCTCGCAGCTGTTGGCATCGGTGTGGGTGTGTACTTCAGCCAGCATCCAGTAAAGTCTAGTTCGTCTGGTTGAGCAGGATCACGGTGGTTAATGAAGACGGACATGACTAAGTCGTATACCCCTTACTTTCTTTTGCGATGGTCCACGCTGCCTCTATGACTTGCTCTAGTGATATAAGTTAACTAAATTGTTTAATACGGAGTGGTACTTTGGTTTTACCGATGCCAGACCATAGGCTACTAGTTGCTGGTACAGGATGACGAAAGTAATATTACGTCACGTGTTTTGCCGTCAATTCAGGACTGTAAAATTCAAATTTGGCAGAACTTGCGTTTCACGACGTCCTCCTTCATTGACTCCTTCAACACTCCCCACCGCAGCGTACGCCTGCAATGACGAAAAACGGTTCAGCAAATCCATCCCGCAAGATGCGCCGGCGTGGCTCAATCGACGTTGTCGATGCAAAGGTCGCAGTTGACCTCGCCACAGCTCAGACATATTCTGAAAATGTCTTCCTTTTCGTACCTAATCTCATTGGTGCGATAGTTCTGTTGCGTTGGTTCTGCTATTATAGTGCTGATTCGAATTCTTGGGCTACATAGGGTACACGCGCATCATCCTTGCTGGGCTTTCGCTCCACTTCATGAGCTATCACCCTAAATACTGCACTCTTGCATATGTGATATCATGTCTATTGGACGCTGTGGATGGTCAAGCCGCACGAGCCCTAGGACAGACATCGAAATTCGGTGCAGTGTTGGACATGGTCACAGATCGGTGCGTCGTCTCTTCCCGTCGTTCCTCCTCTTGCTTTATCTCATAATGCGCATCTCCAGGTGTACGACATCGTGCTTGCTCTGCTATCTATCGTCTGCATACCCGAATTTCGCCATGGTGTTCCAGTTCCTTATCGCACTTGATTTCGCCAGCCATTACATGCACATGTATAGGTGTGTTCTGAACCCCCGTTCTTGCCTGTCTAGTCCTCACTGAATCATCATTTAGTTCACTCGTAACTGGTTCACGGAGCCACAAACTTGTAACGAGTGAGGTCAGTCGTATCTTATGGTACTACTATAATGATTCCGTGCGTTTTTCTCTATTCGCACGCTACCGCAGCCCGAATTGATCGCGTGCGTAAAACAGCGTACTTTGTTCTTCATGTGCGCAGGCAACGAGCTCTTTTTCGTCTCTCTCTACCTCATGAAATGGGTGCACACGCCTATCGGTCTCGGCGTCTACTCCCAATGGCTCGCGGCCCTCACCTGGCCTGAACTTGTCGCCATCCCCAGTGCATTCGTTTGTGTTGGGAAGAATATTATCAATCTCGTACAGCTCTGGAAGGCGTCGAAGATCCTCGTGGGGGTGGACCTTGCAGAGCGTGCGCATGCGCGCGAGGTACTGGCCAAGAAAGAGTAAAATGAGCTTGTGGACGGACAAATATCATACATACTACATATGCTGCTTCGTGCATAATGCCAATGGGACGGTGTAATTGCATTCTTTGTTTTTTGATATGTGTAAATATTTACAGTGCGAGCGCAAACGACATTAAGACCGACGCGGATGTGGGTGCGTTTATCATGTTAAGCGTTTGGTTTCAGATGGTCGGATGTATCTTATATTCAGGTGAATGCCCTACGTGGGCTGGAGTTTCCTCCTTGATGGTAAATGTTGGGTTGGGCCGGAGTGTCGAATGGCATGCAACAAAGCCATCAAGCCCGAGCCCAAACCAAGCAATGTGCTATTTCGTTACCTTTAGTCTGTATGCCGTCCTGGCCGACAGAACTGTCCTGCTTCTTGTTTGCAGATCATGAGATGTACCATGCCTGTTATTTGCTGGCTGCAAGAGACCCGCTGTAGCGAGCCTCAGGTGATGAGCAATGCCTAATCATGGAAACTAGCTCAATGCAATCTGATACACCACACTCATACGCGAGTACTTAAGTTATGACAAGGTTGTGAGAGCTGCCAGGATATCCGAGTCCTACCCGCACCATTCACGGATATCGGAACTCCGTTTGAACAAGGATTTGAACAAGGTCATTCCCCGATGCAGCAACCACCTGCGGAATGAGATAAGGAGCTGAACCGCCTTCCTTCTATTCTATATGATCTTGTGATTGACATTGCAGTCTTGAACCATGCCCCGGTACTGGCGAAATTTTATTGGAGCCCACGATGGGAGAATGATAACTGCAACTTAGTCTATCAATACCACATGTGCGATCGTGGACGTGGTTAGAGTTAAACCTTGAGCTCATCATGCACGTCCCGGTGGTCTTCAAAGGGTGAGATCACCGGTGAGAGGTTGAAACCGACCTTTCTGCGCAGATATATGATTTAAAATTCCTTGCAATGAGTTACGACGGACTTGCCTTAGTACCTGCGGTCACCGGTCTCGAGCAGTATCAATTTGAAGCGTAGTGATAGATGCTTTGCACGATACTGAGTAGCCCGCTTGCCCGCGGGTGCAAGTGAAATGATCACACGTCATCAAAATCAACGTTCTGACAAACGTTCTCTCCACGTGGTTTTCTTCCCCTGACAAAGTATGCAACTGCTCGATAATCACATCTGCCGGAGACACTGCGTAGCAACTCGGCCACCCCATATTTCAAAACCCCGTACAGCTATAAAGACCACTTCAGCTTCCTACAATCCATCCTAAACACAGAACATACCCTTTATTCAGAATGTCTATTCGAGCCACTACGTCTCTAGGCGGTACTGCATCTGATATCATCGTCGGTAAAGTAGCAGTATGTATGTTGCTTTTCATCCTAAACTTTTTCCTGACTTTCCCCTCCTAGCATGGATTGATGATGATGACGTATGTTTTCCTTTCTCTTGACATCCAAGTTGGATCAAGTTTAGATCGATCATGTAGATGGACACCTGAGCCAGTCCCAGACGAACAGTGTTTCGAGGCAATCAAGGCTGGCGTGGACGCCCTTCCTCCCGGCACAAAGATGTTCCTCAACGGAGGTGGGCCAGCATTTTCGACAAAGAACAGTTGTGCTAACTTCAGTCCTAGGAGAATTCTACGGGCAAAATTATGCGACCACGAACCTCGAGATGATCGCTCGGTTCTTCGAAAAGTATCCCGAGTATGTAGACAAGACCTTCTTGTCTGTCAAGGTCCAGTCCATCCCACCTTCCGCCTACACGTACTTAAATCTTTGCCTTCCAGGGAGGATTAAAGCCTGGCGGAGTGCCACTCCCTGACGACTCGTAAGTTCAAGTTGTACCTCATTATAATAAGATGCTCTATCTTGCCCGTCAGGCCTGCCAACTTGAGACGAAGCGTCGAGCTCATCAATGAGAAGCTCCGCGGCACCAAGCGCCTCGATTTGTTCGAGTGTGCGCGTGTGGATCCCAATGTCTCTTTGGAAGAATCGATCAGGGCTCTTGTCGAACTCAAGAACGAGGGTAAACTAGACCATATTGGCATGTCCGAATGCAGTGCTGACTCTCTGCGGCGTGGTAATGCTGTGCGTGGATAGTCAGTATGACCGCCGGGACATCTGCTCAATATGTTACAGGTGCACCCCATTGCTGCTGTTGAGATTGAGATCAGCCCATGGACATACGAAGGGGAGGCCAAGAAAGGTATGTCATCAGATGTAAAGTCCTGCTGGAGTGACTTATTTTTCTATCAGTCATTGCGACTGCCGAAGAGCTGGGGGTTGCTGTTATCGCGTACTCGTAGGTGTCATGCTGGCGCACGTCTATTCGGACCTGACATATAATCATGTTTAGCCCGCTTGGCCGCGGATTTTTGACCGGTCAAATCAAGAGGCCCGAGGACATTCCGGGTAATACCATCACTTTGTGACATGTATCTGTCATACTTACTGTATTTGCCAGAGGGAGATTTCCGCCGCTCCCTACCTCGTTTCCAGGAGGATGTAAGTTCCCCGGCATGAGTTTGATCATCACTTCATCATAGCTTTACAGAACCTCAAGCATAACTTTGCCATTGTTGATGCGTTGACTGCCATTGCGAGGAGCAAGAATGTGACCTCGGCTCAACTCAGCATCGCTTGGGTTGCATCGTTGGGCAAGCATGTCATCCCTTTGCCAGGTTCCTCGTGAGTCACTGTCCGGACATGTGATTGTTATGGGTCTTGACATTGTTGCAGGCATGCCAAGCGCACTCGGGAGAATTGTGCTGGAGGAGATATCAAATTGTCTGCAGAAGATATCGCAGAAATTAACAGTGTTATCAGCGCTGCCGATGTCAAGGGTGATAGGTATGGCCATCAGGCATACCTCTGGGGTTAGATAGCTTTCTTGATTCTACCCGGCTAGTCAGACCACCCAAAATCACAAATTGTGCTTTTATTTGCCGTTGGGCTGTTTTACCTCAGAACGAACACCGTTTCTTGAAAGTAACTTAACTAAGCTTAAGGTCTATGTATATGCGGGCCTTTACTTCTGGAAAGAGGAATCCGAGTGTATAACACGTGTGCCGGACTTAGCTTGAAACGGCAAACATACAAATAGTTGGATCATTCGAATGCCACAGGCGACTAGCCTGCTCTTCCTTGGACTCGCATAGGCAGACCCTCAATCTCTCATTGACATCATGCCTCGCCCCGAAGCATTGTTTTTACATGGAGTTGCTGTAGGCGTGATGACATATGGCTTTATTAGCCTCAGAACGCTGCCCATGGATGGCCGGATCCGAGCACAGAAAGGAGGGCACTTCCAGTTTTTAACTATACAAGGGTGAGTACTGCCCACCCTGGACTTGTCTGAGAGAACTAATTCAAGTTAGGCTGGCTGCTGCTTGGTTGACTATGGTCCTAAGCATTGGCTGTAATTTGCTGCCTTCATTCACCGGTAAGAGCGACAGTCAAGTAGCTCTCCACTTGAATTTTTGACGCATTCTCCAGCCCTTCGCACAGCCAAGCGTGCTTCCCTTATGATAGCTCTTCCTGTAACTTGTTTTGCCTCTTTGATCGTGTCCAAGTCGTGCATTGATGAATTCCATCCCAGCTCACGTTTGTGATATCCGCAGTGTATTGGTCACTTCTGTTGTTTTTCCCATCATTGATTCTACAGCGCCAGCTTCCGGGAATATCTGAGCCCTCTTCTTCATCGACCCTCCCTGCACTGGCACGGATTCCTCTCAACATGGATCTCTCTCTCCATCTCGCTCCCGTGGTCACCCTCCTTGCAGACTTTGTTTTCTTCGAAAAGAAATATACCAAAAAGCAAGTTCAAATTGGCTCACCGCTCGTTGTCCTCGCCTGTGGGACATGGTATGCCTGCTGGGTAGAATATTGCGCTAGTTATAACCATACATGTGAGTATATGCATCTTCCTTTGTCGCATGTTACTGAAACACCTCGATGTCTAGTCCCATACCCTTTCCTGACGGAGAACCCGTTTAACATCCGCGTTGGCATCTATACATTCGTGTCCTTCCTTGCTTGGAGCTGTTTCCGCCTCATGAACGCGCTCCATCCTTAGAGGCTCATACCATCCTTAGAGGTTCATACCATCCTTATACCTTTGTGTAGAGCAAAGGTGTTAACAACAAAGCGTCAAGGTTCTGCATAATAGGTGGAACTTGGTTCGGTAGATTGTCATTCGAAACTGCACATATTATGATTGGTACAAACCATCAGTGAACATTTTGTCTTCTCATGAGAAATTGATGGATGATTACCTAAGCATCGAGAATTATCTTATCTGGTCGAGTCACCAGAACTGCCAAATTTTAATGTGAGTCCAATAGAGATCGAAGTGTTTTATCGTTGTCTTCTCTAAAATGTGCGGTATACTTGCAGTCCATGGCATAGAAAACCCAGCAGCTGAGCGCACTCGATTTTTGGCTCTCTCAAAACGTCTTCGTCATCGTGGACCCGACTGGTCCGGGTGTTTTGTCGGAAAGGAAGGTATACTGCTTCACGAACGCCTTGCTATTGTTGGTGTTGGTATGTGACCTATCATTATCTATTCTATTGTTGATCTTGACCCGTTGCGGGCTAAGATACCGGTGCTCAACCCCTCGTCAGCGAGGACAGTCAGGTCATACTCGCTGTCAACGGTGAAATTTATAACCATCTAGCACTTCGTGCGACCCTCAGCTCAACTGCCAAGTTCAAGACACACTCAGATTGTGAGGTCATTATTCCTCTGGTACGTTATCCTATGCATCCGCCTGTAGCAACTGCTGACGATCTGCAGTACAAAAAACATGACAAGGATCTTTGCGGCATGCTTGACGGCATGTTTTCATTCGTACTTCTGGATGAGTCTGTGACTCCCACTAGAGTAATTGCCTCCCGCGACCCCATTGGGATCACGACATTATACCAAGGATGGAGTTCGAAGCACCCTGGTGCAACATATTTTTCCTCAGAGTTAAAAGCTCTCGTCGATGAATGCGACACCATTATTTCATTCCCCCCTGGCCATGTCTACGACAGCCGCGACCAATCCACAACACGCTATTTCCAGCCATCCTGGTGGGATGGAGATGCAGAAACGAACCCTGTACTCCCGACTACACCTGCAGATTATACCCTTCTCCGGGAAACTTTGGAAGCTGCAGTGCGCAAGCGGCTCATGTCTGAGGTGCCTTATGGTGTTCTCCTTAGTGGTGGACTGGACAGTAGCTTGATCGCTTCTATAGCTGCAAGGGAGACAGAAAAAGTTGCTCGAGCTCAGTACCAAGATCGGCAGCGCAAGCTGGCTGAGTCCACCAGTGGCCCTCCAACACCAAGGATGGACGATCTGACACAGCAAGGTAGGTGTACTGAAATTTCGCTCCTTATTTTCACACTGAAAAACACCACAGCTATGCTGGCTTCTTGGCCACAATTGCATTCATTCTCAATCGGACTGGAGAACTCGCCTGATCTGCTTGCCGCCAGGAAAGCAGCACACTTCCTGGGCACCATGCACCACGAATACGTTTTCACAGTCCAGGAGGGCCTGGACGCCATCCCAGACGTCATTTATCACCTTGAGACTTATGATGTGACAACCGTTCGTGCAAGCACACCGATGTACCTCCTCAGCCGAAAAATCAAGGCGATGGGTGTCAAGATGGTTCTCAGCGGGGAGGGTAGCGATGAAATTCTTGGAGGTAGAATGCCTTGAATTTGATGCCGCAAGCTTTATTAACGTGCTGTTCAGGCTATCTATATTTCCATGCTGCTCCAGACAGTAACTCTTTCCATCAAGAATGTGTTCGGCGCGTCAAGAATCTTCATACTGCTGACTGCCTGCGCGCCAACAAGTTAGTTTTGAGGATCACCCTTTCCTCGGATCACTGACGGATCCACGCATAGGTCGACAATGGCCTGGGGCTTGGAAGCTCGGGTACCTTTCCTCGACAAGGCCTTTTTGGAAGTTGCTATGAACATCGACGCGAAGGAAAAGATGTTTAGGAAGGACTCAAACCAAGCGGTCGACGAAGATGGTTGTCCGAAGATGGAGAAGGTCAGCTGCCAGTGGCCCGCTGAGTACTTCTGGATATTCATGTCTCATTGTTTTCGCACAGTACATTCTTCGGAAAGCATTTGACTGTAGGCCAGAGGGGACGGTCTGTCGATCCCGATAATTTCCACACTTGCCCTGCTCATTCTGAAATTGTAGCCTTATCTGCCAAAGTCTATCCTATGGCGCCAAAAGGAGCAATTCTCAGACGGCGTTGGATATTCTTGGATAGACGGGTTAGTCTATAGTTTTCTCATCGGTAGCGAGACACGGGCTGATGTACTTCGATCACAGCATCAAGGATCACGCAGCCGCCTTTGTTTCCGATAAAGATTTCGCTAAGCGTGCAGAGCGCTGGTCAGTCGATACCCCAGATACCAAAGAAGCATATTACATTCGAGAAATATTCGACGGTAAGCGATATCTAGAAATAAACCGCTTCGAAGTACACGTCCTCATTTTCGTCAGGTCTTTTCCCCTCTGAGGCCGCAGCGAAGACTGCAGTACGGTAAGTTTAGATCAAGTATCCTTTTTTGGGGTGTCTTCTGATTTCTATCGACTCAGCTGGATACCACGAGGCGACTGGGGATGTTCCTCGGACCCAAGCGGGCGTAGCGTCAGCATTCACAATGCAGCATACGAAACAGACTAAATCGATCAAAATGGTGTCGTACAATGGATAGAGCGAAGACGCACAAAGGCGCACGTGATTAAAACTGTATATAGACTTCATCGTAGTGGCTGAGGGAGCATATCTCAAGTACTTTAGATGAAATCAGGATGACTATCAATTGTTCGATGTTTTGTGTTCCAAATAGAGAATGTGATAAAAATTGAAGGAGCATGAGGGAAGAACAACGAGAGTGATAAGGTATCATCAAATAATTGGGTACCGACTCTGACATAGCAGGAGGAAGAGAGGAGAGACGCAAGAGCGAGGTGAACGATGAATGAATGTGTGTCGACTGCGCGATGAGGGTAAGGAAGTAATAAAGTAAGAGAGTGCAATATGCGATGATGAACGCCGTGAATGATTGTAGTGGAGATGGACGGGCGAGGAAAGCTAGTGGGAATCTAGGCCTGATTGATGATAGCAAGAGGTCAGGCTATGTAACCAATGATGGATCCTGGGCTACTATTTGGCGGTACAAGCCCACCCCCGAGTCTTCAGATCCAGCAGGCGAGACTTGCGGTTTGGTAGTGGTGGAGGTTGCGCGGGCGGCTGCACTCGTTTGCGAGGTCTGGCGTGACCGCTTCGTGCCAGGGGCATGCGGATTGCCGCGTGTGCTCATGTCCCAAGCGGGTCGCGTGACAGTAGCCTTCATAGAATGACTGTCTTCTGAAGCATTCACACGAGTGCGGGTGCTGGGTGTTGTTTGCGTTCGCCGGCTCATTGGGCGTGTAGAATGAGAGGCATGGTCGACTGAAGCTAGACGAGTCCCAAACTTAGCGTTTGCAGAGGACTCCCTGCTATAGGAGGACGTGCCGCCTGGAGATACACGACGTGTTGAACCAACGACGCCGTGTTGCTTGGGCTTGAGGATAGGTTTCTGGAGGGTGATCTTGTCTGCACCCCAGTATGAGAAGCTCATTTTGCTCTTCTTGTCTGAGTCGTCGGACTCTCCCTCGCCATCTTCCTCGTCGTCAGGAAGTGGGACGATCTTAGGTTGCGCAGCAGACCGTGCTTCAGCTTTGGAGCGCACAACGCTGCAAACTGCTTAGCAGCCATCAGTGATAAGAACACAACATACATACTCTTCCATAGAGACAACCCCTTCCTTGGGCTGGACGACATCTCCAATCGCCCAAGTCTCGATCTATGCCAGAGTGAGAATAAGCCAGATAGTGACATCGGTGTTTTACCTTTAGAAACTTGTACAGATTCCTCGGCTTCGTATGCGAATTTCTCCGCCCTGTCGAGGCATACTTTGACTTCCCCTGCATCTCTGGCAACGAAGTTGCCCTTGAGTTCGACCCCGAAACCAAAGGTAACGACGTCGTCCCCGTGCGCTGGCACCGTAGGACAACATCATTGAATACCACAAGCCAGAGGTCTTTCTTTCCCCCCATGCCTGAGCCTGTGCCCAACACATCACTCAGCCGGCGGAATGACGTTTTGCCCTTTACGCCCTTGGTATTGACGACTGGCGGCGGGCTCGAACCTGGGCCTTTTGACGGACCTGAGCCATGGAGAGACCCAAAAATCTGCCGTTCCTCTAGCAGCAACCTTGACGGCTTGGGGATCGCAAGCTGCTTCACCTTGTCAAGCCCCTCGATGCGGGCAAACACATCACGCGTCTTGTCACGGTCCTCTTTCTGGATCTTCTCGTCCTCGATGCTGCGCACGATCGTCTCGACTTCTGCGACCATCTGCAGAGTACTCTCATACTCGAACGTGCTCGGATCTGTATGAAAGAGTAGGTTTTGAAAGAGTAGAGGGTATTTGAGGAGGCGCTGGAAGGGCTTTGAGAGGGTGATAGCAAGCCCGGTTTCACCCTTGTCGGCCGCCACCTCTTCTAGCCGCTGCAGGGACTTGCAGACCTTGAGCCATTCAGCGGCATCTTGGTTCTTGGGCTTCTTGGCAGCGCTCGCAGTGCTCAAAGCGTTATCCACCTGCTCAAGCGCACGCTCAAGATGTAAGACATATGTCGCGTAGCCTTGGAAGATATGTGACTAAAGTGGCATAAGCATATTGCGTCGAAGAAGAACTCCGATACTTACACTCGAGACAAATACATCCGCGAGGGACCGAACAAGAGGGTACTGCTCCTCGTATCGCTTCAATAGGCCTTCACTGAGCTTAACGTGCCCATCAAGCACACCACTTTCGATCACTTCGAGGCATATACGCAGATCCTCGGGTAGCAGGTGCGGAGGGACTGCACTCTGGAGGGGACTGCTGGCCTGCGAAGTCGAGTGCTTGAACTTGCGCAATACCCGAGTGCCTTGTGGAGGAGTAGTCTTAGCACTGTCTTTACGCTCCCGCTCCCTATCCTTGTCCCCCAGTGACTGTGATGACGCGGTAGCGAGCTTGCGCTGGGGTGCAGGAAGGGATGCGTGGGAACGTGAAGGGAAGGGGACAATATCGCGTATTTTGGTTGCTCTGCCACCACTGCCTCCTCCATGATAAGGAGAGCGAGGATGGCTCGGATTAGCACGATTAGTCTGTAGCCCCTCGCCTAATGTGTCCTCAGCATCCTCGTCACTTTCGTCATCAATTTGAGGGGTCGTGGTAGCGAGGCTGCGACCATCTGCAGGCTTTGGAGCTGCATCTACAGGCTTGGAGGCTCCATCAACACGAAAGCCAAGAGGACTCATGAAGCGTGCAGCGATGGGTAAGACATCGATCGATTCCTGCGGTGACTCGACCCTGCCGTAGTCATCATACTCATTGAATGGAGTCGGTGTGGGGCTGACAGGAGGAGACGTGGCATAAGGGTGGAGAAGGGGCTCGATGAAGGATTCTTTCATTTTTGTGAGGTCATTTACATATCTGTAACAAATGCAACGATCACATCAGGATCAAGTGGATCAGCATGTGGGGAGGCGCAGCGCACCGCTCTTCAGAAGCTACAATTTCCCAGAGGACTTCTTGACGAGTACGTTCACGGGGGCCAAGGTTGCTGACAAGGTCTTCTTCTGCAGCCTCGCTCCATGAGGTGACTGCGAGAATGCGGCTGCTGGTATTAGACATTTGAGAGTAGGGCGTGGTGGAGCGCATCGAGCCTGGGTAAGGGGAGACTGCTGTGCGTGTACTCGTGGCTTTTGCAGTATTGGTCGATGAAGCAGGTGCTACGGCGGTAGACGTGGATGGAGAAGAAATGGCGGTGGTGGTGGTGGTGGTGGTGGTGGTAGACTTTGTAGCGAGGTCAGTGCGTGATGTTGAGGCGGCTGTGGAGATGGAGCCACGCGTATCTTTGCCATGTGTTGCCTGAAAACGCGACACGGTGGTTTTGAGCGGGCCGCCCGAGGGCGTCTGAACGATTTGAGAGGGGCTGAGCACCGATGTATCCGGAAGTTGGGTGTTGAGAGGCGAGGGTGTCGGAGGGGGTGAAAGGAAGGCTACCTTTTTCTGTACGTCGTTTGATGCGGTACTGCCATTTGCCTTGCGACGATTTGCAGGGTCCGGGTCGTGTGTAGGCGGGGAAATGGTAAGGCCGACGCCACTGTCGTCGTCAAGGGGCTCCTCGATTGGAGGTAAAGGGCGAGCACAAATGTCAGGAAGTGGTTTATGCGATGAAATTGAAGTAGGAGTTCCTGCACAGGTATTGACTGTACCTGCACTATTTGAGCGTTGAATCAAGCTGGGAGAAGTGATCTGTCTACTACTGGCATCAATTGCTGGTCTACCGACAGGCTCAATAGAGAGCCTCTCGTGAGTAGGAGGCCAGGTTGGGAGTGGTGGAAGCTGGACTAGCTCGCGCTTTTCTCGGCTGGGGGGTGAATGGGAGTTGGTAGAGGAGTTGTCGCTGCGGTCCTTGGTCAAAACGGAGACGTTGTCACGATCTTTTTCTTTCTCTTTTTCCTTGTCTTTGTCCTTGTCTCTGTCCCTGTCCTTTGATGACAGGCCTCTGTTGAACCTGTTCAGAAATGCTTTCATGGCCGTGGGGCCAGAATGAAAGAATGATAGTGACAAGAAGAGCTGAACAAGTTGTGGAGTAGTGAAAGTGAAAGGTGATTATAAGCAGTTGACCAGACAGTAGAACCGACGTCGTTAATGCTGTACTAAGATGTCGTCGGTAGGATCACGACCGTAGTCCCCTCATGTCAGACTCATGGTACTAATATCCTTTCATGGCCAACCCTTTACATACATGCGAAACTCAAACTCACGTGAATGCACTTAGCCTCGTGTTCATCGTCAACACTCTCGGAGCTCACTCCTGGATCCAAGGTGCTTCTACAAATTTACGGACTCCTTGCTTAGAACTCGCTGAAACCAATATTACCAAGGTATATACATCTCCTTTCAGTCGACTGTCATTCATATCGCTCGCCCTCGGAACACCGTAGCTTCTTGTAGTCGGCACTTTTGCTGATAGCCCACCACCGTGGATGTCAGCAGGAATACTGAATTCATCATACTTTCAAATTCCTAGATGCGGCCGTGAGCGACCTATGGCGAAACTCACTATTGGAATCAACTCGGAAAAGGTCGTGACGCCACCTCCGAATCAGCAACTCACTTGATTGTGCTTGCACCCAACTTGCACCTCCCAAATTCAGTGCGGAAATTCGATTTCCCCTCGAATGACAAAGCTCTCTACAAATGACGTGAGGTGAATATCCTGCGAGAGTTGGGGGCATTCTTTCTAATATTTCCGATGACGAAATACATCCTCAATAACGCACGGAGTAGATACTATGCTCATAGTACGATATCCGTACGTGTCTAATCAAGGAATTTTATTTGTGCTCACATGTTCCACAACTTTAGGTGGTTGAACTCGGGATATACTGTTTCATTTCATTACGCAAACAGTGGTTTCCCGGATATCCTCAATCGTCATAACTTGACGCCGAACCTCGATGTTGCCATTGAATATCATCGTATACCCAACCGGAATCATCGGCGTTAGTGCTACACAGATCTAGTATTCTATAAGATGCCAGACGCAGAAACAGGAGCGATACCCAATGCACGTTTACCCTAATCCGAGACTATTACGATGCGCGTGGCCCTACTGCATACCAAACCTTTTCTTGTTAGCTGGTGGGTTCACAGGGGACATGCAAACGTTACCCGAAGTATACCGCAAGCTCAATGAAGGCGAGTAATTCTGTCTGACGCATCCGTCGGTAGTCTTCAATGCACATATGGGTCATGGGAGTCTGTGAACCACTCGCTGGGGCTTCTTACTACGACGAGGCAAAGATGCTTTACTGGGGCAAGCCTTGATATAACCGCTCTTGTCATCGCACTCCATGAGTTGGTCAACATTTGCAAGAAGTGGGCCTCTCAGGAGCGCAGGCTTGGTAACCCCTCAAAATCACATCGATTGGAGTCGGTGCAAAGAGCACGGGCGCTTCGTGCCTCAGGCCTGAGGACAAGGTTCAAGTCTTGATCTCGGGCATGTTACGTTTTCTACATACTTCAACTGCATTTGTACGGAGACAGCCTCTCTACTTCGTAAAGTCGGGGAATAAAACAGGGCTTCGATTTTCTACCTCTAGATTGCAGCGTCACCGAGAGCCTGTCCATTCATACCCTCCCACTTACTGAAACAATGTCCACTCTGAGCTCCCCTGACTACGATGGGACACATTCCATCAGACGTTTCCACCAGTATGCATGATTCATTTTATGCTCCATCATGTTGACTCATTTCATACCTATTACCTACAGGCGCGCAGACATTGCAGTTCAATGCGGAGAAGCCATCATGATATCTACGACTTCCCGACATCTCCTATAAATCCATTGCCGCCCGATTAACGCGACTGCTTTGGCGGCTGTGTTTCAGCTGGACATTAGGAATGTCGATAACGACCTCATCCCACCTCAAGATTGGTACTCAGAGTTTAGGCGTGGCACGTTGGTCATGATTCGAGCAACCATGCATGCATTCAATTGAAAGGAGCGATGGGTAAGACTAACTCATTCACAAGGATATTCGCTGAATAGATCTTCAGGTCTACCAGCTCAGAGTCAACGCTAACGTGATCCGCGTTTTGAATCAATCGCGGCCCAGCTGCAAGCCAAGCCGTTCAGCTCGCAACCAGACAGATTCGATTATAATGTCTCACAGTTCAAGTCGCGGGTGTCAGACGCGATGGCAGGTGTCTAGCTAGGAGGGAATATTGAAAGGGAAAGGGAAAGGGAGACTGGAGAAACGACAGATAGTGTGGATTCGCCGAGGGATAGGTTTTATATATACTTGAGGAAGGAACGTGCAAATGAATTGGCTTCAAAAGTGAATTAACAGGCTCAAAAAACAGTGATTGCGACCTCGGCTGCACCGATGACACTCATACAATTGAGGCGTTGATGCTATTGAACACGAGCGACAGGAGCGAACCCTTGTTCCATATTGTAGGGCACATGTGTTCAAGCTACACACAAGTCACTTTGCCGGAGTGGTTAACGGGATCGCCTGCTATATACAGCGAAGCGGTTGGGCTTTGCCCGCGAGTGTT
>QLOO01009614.1:0-15134 GCA_003313855.1 Suillus sp. MG131
TTACAATGGGCACTGTGACGCGCCGCGCTATCGAGAGGACGTGGCTGACAGCGAGCAATGCGAAGAAAAATCGCGTGGGCTCAGAGCTCAAAGCTATGGTGCGCGCACCCAAGGGGTACGCCATCGTTGGTGCGGATGTGGACTCAGAAGAGCTGTGGATTTCGAGCTGCATGGGCGACGCACAGTTTGGATTACACGGTGCTACGGCTATCGGATGGATGACCCTTGAAGGCACTAAAGCCGCGGGAACAGATCTTCATTCAAAGACAGCGAGCATCCTAGGCATCTCTCGTGACCAGGCAAAAGTGTTCAATTATTCCCGAATCTATGGTGCTGGGATGCGTCATGCAGTCCTCCTCCTTCTACAGTCGAATGCGGGTATGCTACCCGATCAAGCTCAACGCCTCGCAGAGAATTTGTACTCGTCAACCAAAGGCAAGAACACGCATCGCACGGATTTATTTGGGAGGAAATTTTGGTATGGTGGAACGGAGAGTTTTGTGTTTAACAAGCTGGAAGAGATCGCGCTTTCTGAACAACCACGAACTCCTGCTCTCGGATGCGGAATCACAGCTGCCTTGTCAAAGGAGCTTCTTCCAGCAAAATTTGGTTCAGATTACATGACATCGCGCATAAACTGGGTCGTGCAGTCCTCTGGTGTCGACTACTTGCACCTTCTCATTGTCGCAATGGACCACCTTGTCAGACAATATGGTATCAAGGCACGTTATCTCATCTCGGTGCACGACGAGTTACGTTACTTGGTTGCCGAAGAAGATCGCTATCGAGCTGCACTTGCACTGCAGATTGCCAACTTATGGACACGGAGCCTTTTTGCCTTTAAACTAGGAATGGATGACTTACCTCAGGGAGTCGCATTCTTCTCAGCTGTTGATATCGACAAGGTACTCAGAAAGGAGGTTGATATGCCATGCGTCACACCTTCTCACCCTGAGGCTATTCCCCCTGGAGAAAGTTTGGACATTGCAGGCATTTTGAATAAGACAAATAACGGCTCATTGTGGAAAGATGGACACCCTATGATCGCGGACTCTCCGCTTTCCAAAGCGTCCGACCAGCATAACGAATGCTATGAGCCTACTAGCTGCCTCATTCATCGTGCTGAGAGCGCGGCTTGGCTGCGAGCCCAAGCTACCTCCGAGTTCCCTGAAATTAAGCATCTTGCGCAGCAGACATCAGGGCAGGTGATTGATGCCAGGAATTGTGGCACCAAGAGTGGTAATGAGGGGGGGAAACGCGGGCGTCCGGCGAAACACGCCTCTATGGAGCCCGGTGACTGGGAGGCGATGCAGGAATTGTTGAAAGCAGGCAGCCTACGCTGAAGTCTGGCAGCTGACATACCGACGGATCATCCTCACACGGGCATCTTATCAGCTGTTAATAGTGTTTTAAATTAAATTTTGCATAATAACATTATACTTTAACATATCTGTGACTACTGCCAGATTCAGTACGACTGTTGACATTGCAGAGCAGGGACTTGTGAGTCTAGGGTCTTCGGTGGATGAATAGATATCACCGATAACCGTTATCGCCTCTCAATGTGCCTTCTCGACCTTGTCCCGTGAGACTCCCATCAGCGCGCATTTCCCGACGCCTGCCTTTTATGGCTCGGCGGCTCCGCCGGAATCCCGCCTCATGGCCATAATTGGAATTCCCGCCCACTCACATCAAAGATTAGGCGTCTGTTCTGAAGCTCTTGTTCGCTCTCACCATATCCAACGATGTTCGCTGTCCCGCCCATATCACTCGTGCGCAGCCCTCCCCATTTAGCTTCCGACCCACGATGGGCGCGAGAAGTCTACAAGTAACTTCCCGATGTCCCTGCGGGCTATAAAAGACTCGCAGCCGCATGACTGTAGTCGAGTCACCCAGCGTACTGCGCATCTTCCAGTCTCATAACGCACTCCTATATTATTTGTGACTCGCCAAATATCCCTGATTCAAATCTAATATGATGAACCACCGAATTGGCTTCTCTGCCTCTTCATCCCACCACACTGGCAGGTCATGGGCTGCACATAGTGCACAATCTAGCTCCACTAGCCAGGCCTTCCAAGGCCATTGGTCTGCCCTCCCTGCGTCGCCCCTGTCCCAGATCCCAAATACGCCGCTTCTCCATCCAGTATCACTCCCACACCCCAATGCAACCTCACACCAACCTCCTATGTCGTGTATGCAATTCTTCTTTTCGTTCATACTTCTACGCAGATCTCACATCTGTTGTTAGACCAGCATTCTTCCACGTCACACTCCTCATTCATAGTCTTGCACTCACTCTTGAGTTATGGTCCCAATTTGAGATTTAACGTCACACGAGACCTAGCACATGTGCAACTGCGACCAGGATGTCCGCCTACCATGCTTCAGGAGCTTGCGGTGCAACCGCCAGTCTCCCATATGATCATTACTGTTCCTGAGCTTCCCGCTTGGACGATAGAGGTTGTGAACCCTCGGGGCGTCACTGTGAACAACGTCCTTGCCATGATACGTGAAACACTCAACAAGAGTGTTGCTTCGCACGAGATGCAAAGATCCTCCCGCGCGGTAAATGCTGCGATTGATTCTTTCAGGGCCAGGTCACGCGCTGACCCGCGCGAACATGCGCAGGGCGTGAAGCGCGTTGACTTTTTGGGCCCCAAAGTTTTCTTTGCTGGTCTTGCTAGAGCCCGAGATGGCTCAGATAGCTGGGAAATTCACTTCTCCCAGAATATTTGATCCTCGCCATGCGCGGGACGCCTTGGCTGTTCCTTATCTTTTGGCACATTGCACCTGGGTATATCTAGCTCCAATGGGCTTTAGTCGGATCTCATCACGTTTAACACTGCCGGGTCTAACTTTACTTGGTAATTTGCCGTCACCGCCCACTTCTTTGCATCTATATTCGACAGCCCCTAATTTGTTTTTATCGCTATCTTGCTCTATCTCTGTCCGCATTGTTTTTTTTCTGATTCATGTACCGGAATAGTTTGGATAAATTGCACTCATATACCAGGACACTTGTAATTGTATTTACCACATACTCGATCTCCACGGCAATCCAATGTATTCGTACTCGATATTTGACTTTGATCTGTGACTAGTGGTCCGAGTGGAATGGAAAAATCTTGATTCGCCGATGGCAGATTATCCATTACCATTGACAGGTGAGTACGTTCATCGCTCAGCAGGGGCGAAACCTAGCCTGATCATTTTGATGGCACGTTCGCCTCCTGTCAGCACAGTAAGGAGGCGAACAAATAGTGCAGTAATGACCCTCGAATTCATTCAAGGGAAGCCGCGCACTCTTTGTGAGGCCATCCCATATATGTGGTCCGACCGTAATACCCTCCTTGTGGTTTCCTGTTGACGTCAGCCCAATAGTAGCAACTTCAAATTAATTGATGGCCTAGTGCTAGTGTGCTTTCCTGCATTGTATGTATCAGGTGCCCGAGATCGAACGGTTACATCCATACTCGAAGTTCCGAACCGAACCATTAACGACTTCCTTTCTGATGGAGTTCAGCCCCCTGTCATCCCCTGGAACACTCTTCAAGTTGTCGACATCTAGAAGCCAAGGCCCGAGAGGGAGGATTGCGAAAACAAATCACTTCACGTGACGTGATTTGTACTCGTGTCAGCGCGTTCACGCCAGTCAACTTCCGCTTCGTACAAGCAAACATCACTACCTCGCCAAAGTGTAAACATGTTTTTATCATTTAATCTTTTCATTCTACTCGCGCACGTCATGCTGGCAGTTGCCCGGCGGCCTGCGAACGGGAACCGGGATCTCATGGCCAACAGTACTACGATACCAGCAGGTCAATGGCACAACGAGACGCTCGCCACGAGAACGAGCTTACAGAACAAGAAACCTCATCGCTCCCACAAAACGGGCACGAAGCAGGTCGCCCGCCTCCAAAGACGATCTCGCTCGGCATCTAGTACCCCAGCCCGACTTCCTCGAGCGAACGCTGCGCCGACGCCTCAGCCTACAGGTCCTTCGTCCGTCTTGACCACCGTGCATATAACCAGCGTGACCGATTTTGCGCTTTTGCTTCCTTCAAGAGATGGAGGTGCGTCTCTCTTCAGTATTTTCATTGCACACTTGACCACGCTATTTTCCCTTAGAGCTTATATCAGATGCTGAGAGTGACGCGATAGCGTATTGTACCGATGGATCTGGCTGCCAGAACACATTTCCAGCAGGCTTAATTACTGGCGCCATTGTCTCGCAGGCGAGCGATGGGTCCTATATACAGGTCAGCAGCGTTTATTTTTATCTATTTTTCTGCAACCTTTAATCAGTACTAATGAACGCACTAGATCACCGGCTGCTTGGACCCCGGCAAGTTCCACTTTGCCCAAGATGACGCAGGAGGCCAGATGGATGTTCGATTTCCCAACGGCGCGAAGTGCACCTTCGGCGGGTACGGCGCAAGCTTCATCGAGCAGTCCGTTCCGGTGTTTCATCATTTTCGATTAAATCACTGACTGTTCACCAGGGTTGAGCCCTCTGCCAATCGATTCTGTCTTCGTTGTTGTGCATCCGAAAACGACCAGGTCAATTGCAATTCTTATAACGACAGAGCTGGCTGTCCTGTTACTGTTCCTGGCACGTATGACTTCGATGGAGTGAGCTGCTCCTAACACGGCAGCGTCGACAATCTATTTTCAACTATTTGATTCACGCATTTGTAGCCTGGCTTCTACCAACATTTGTAATGTCATTCGGAATGTATCACTATGCCCAAGCCGTTACAGCCAGTATACAAAATCATAAAGAGGTCGTGCAATAAATTCATACATATGCCTGATGCCTAAGTATACTATATAATCATGAAGTCCACAGAGATGGAATGGCGTCTATGCATGCGCCGCGGAGGGTTGCGCAGGTATATGGGGATATCAAGAAGGAAACCAGAGCTAGCCCCGGATGCTGTCGATCTCAAAAGTCGAAAATCTCGGCTTCAAGCCTTGCCAAACACGAGTTTTCCGGAGCCGGCGCCGGGACCATGCTTCTCCACCTCAATTCCGATCAGACGAGTCTTCCCATGCAACCAATCCACTCGTCGGACTCCACCTTCCCAACCTCCCAACCTGGAACACCGCTGTTCATACGCCTGCGTAACTTTCCGTTGTGCCCTGCTTCCATTACCGAGGGCCTCCCACTCCTGAGGCGTGACTCTCGTGAGAAGCGTCTCATGCAGTGAGTGAAGAAGGTCGAGATTGGTGATATCTGGGGAGCGCCCGTTCCTGCAAGACCCGACGACTACGGGCCACGGGAACTTATCTGAGCGGAGTAAGATACGAGATGATGCTGGAGTGGGAGGGTCTGTCGCTGGTTGAGATAGTGTATGGGCGTCGACAGGTGAGTGTGTAGTACGGTCAAGAACTGTTCTCGGCGAAGGCGCATACGTCACGTCATAATTTATGGGCGCAGAATGAAGTCGAGTTGAGGCAAAGAGCGGATGCATATGCAGTGCAGGTGCACGTCTCCCATGTGGATCCATTCCAATATCTTTGCGCCGTTAGATAGCCAATCCCACACCTATTTTAAGAGACTTACATGAGTGGGCCGATTCATTCGCAGATGAGATACTACTCTGCCAAGTATGACGTTGTTGCATAGAAGGCCGTCTATCGTAGAGAACGTGGGATGCCATAGACGGCGTGCCTGGATGCATGCTCGGAAGACCTGATGAGGAACTCGAACTGGTGCGGGAAGATGTACCATAAGAGACGGGAGGCGCATAATTGTACAAAGGATAATGCCCGACTGGACGCGAATGTCAATTTCAAATGCGCTCATTGACCGCTGAAGATAGAAGACATACGATGTTCGGATGACCTGTAGCTAGCATGCCTGTAGAGCGGCACCTTCTCAGCTTTCGACGGAGTACCGTACCTCATGTCTCTGGCAGCGTCAAACGTGGTATATCGCAGTGGAGATGGAGCTGTTGTAGCACTGAAGCTATTGCTTCGTTTTGTCTTTAAACGTGAAGAAGAGCTTGGGCCAGCTGGCGGCCCATAGAAGAAATGTGCAGGGTTAGAATGTGAGCGCGAATGAGACTTGGAAGGGTGGTCGTGACTAGGAGATGGGCCACCACCAAAGATGGAGCGGAAGTAGGAGGCCATTATGACTTTTTGTTCGTGAAGTGGAGTGACAAGTGATAGTCAAATGTCGTTGCTCGAGGTACTGAACCAAGAGGAGGGATGAACTCGGCAGGAGAAGTGTACGACCGGGTTCTTATAAGGGTGCAGGTTAGCCGTCATGCCTGGATCGGATCGCCTGTGAGTTCTGGACATAACCTAGTGAAAATACTTACATGAAGTAAGAGGACCCCTAGAAAAGCCGTGGACGTGGTATTGGATGACAAACATGGAATTTAATGCCGAAGGGGAGATTGCAATAAAAGATCTATTGTCCAAAAGCGCACTGTCAGTGAATGCGGTGGATCAATGATCACGTCTTAGATGCTGTCCGGAAAGTCCGTGAGTAATGAAGCATGACCAATACAGGGAATTGACAATATAACATGGCTTGGAGAGGAAAGAGGGTCTTCCTGTGAGAAGTTTGAGTAAAGTTCGGAACGAGTAGGAACAACGGTGGCGACGCGGTTGAATGCGCTATACTATCTCGATTTGAAATTGGAACCATGAGGTTTGATGCCAATCCGTCACCACAGGTGATTCGGTTCACGACATTCAAGACGCATGTAAAACGCGTGTTTTCCTTTTATGGAAAAGGCGCGGCGGTACGCCTTGGCTTCTGGTAGATAGCACAATATTTATGCCAACTAGCCTAGTAAGGCTGACATTTTCATAGGATGGTATTTTCAGGCATGAGACTAGAAAAGGCATGTACGACCAGGGATGCTCATACTCACCAAAATTCGACATGTCTGATGTCGTACTTTGCGATATCGGTTTGCCAGAGTTGCCCGGTCCGCCGAAAGATAGCAAAGGCAGCGCGTATGGTCACCCCAAATAGGGACAAGCGGCGCGCAAGAAGTCTTACCAAACCCGCCATGAGCTGCAGGCAAGGGACACGCGAAGCATTCGGTTGAATCACCAACCGGGAATCGAGTCTAGACCGTAGTGTGAACTGGTGGCGCTTAAGAAAAAGAGTTAGGCGACAGAAAAGAGGGACAGACCTCGACATCGCTAAAAAGAAATGAAGTCGCCATTAGCGAGATGAACTATTTTCGGTTCAACGATCTGTGATTATACCACGATGTGTAGAAGCGCTCCTTTCAAACTTGAGTTTCATGAGTGAAAGCCGCACCCTCTACATGGCGAGGCAGAGCCAGAGAAGTATACTTTTCTGTGCAGAAGTTAGAGGCATGCGCCATTAAGGGACAGGAGGAGCACACTGAAACAAGGTTAAAGTTGAGTTCTGATATGTGCTTGGAATATCCCACATGTCAACCACAGGGTCAAGATCGGCCGCTGATGAACAGAAATCAGCGAACTGATATTGAACAAACGTGCTAATCAAACGCATACCGTTCTGGCAGCGTAACATGACAATAAGAAGCAGCTTCTGGAGGTACCTGCGCAGAATATATGCCATCAAATACATACAAGAGTGCGACGCGGCAGACATATTACGAATGTTATTGGTCATAATTACTATATGGTGCTGTCTGACAATGTTATTGATCTTATGAAACTCAAGGCTGTTTGGATCAGAAGCTTTTGCCAAACACGCCTGTTTAACGTTTAATGTTTAGTCATGCTGCGAGTTGGACATTGACCATCATAACATGTTAGCCTGCAACTTGCAGCTCGGATATTCAAAATACTGATGCGGCCCTGTAGACGCATAACATGCGAAGCTTCATCTCTAAGTTGAGACACGGGAGATGTGGTAGTAAGACCCAATCAGGGCTTGGTCTTCAAGAAGCGCTACAAGAAAGCCCTCAGCAACGCCTCTACCGATATCGCAAGCAACGTGGAGTTAATCTTGGTAAGCTCAAGCGTTATCCGAGTCAAAGCGAGCTAAGTCTCGCTCAGGATCGTGGTTCGTTTTGGAGCGCTGGGTATCAGAATCACCATTTCAAGGCGCCGCCGGCAGCGGGCAAAGTGATCTGGACGTTGCCAAGGGTCTACATGCAAAGCAGGTTCTAGAACAACATTGGGATTCCTGGATCACCCACAGCGATTTTGAATGGCTCGCGGCAAGGGGAATCAACACTGTGCGGATCCCAGTACGCGCTTTCTTGTAATAGTACAACGGTATCATCTCATGCCGCTTTGAACAGATCGGATACTATCATATCTGTGCACTGGATCCGTCTATACTTACTCGAACTGACTTCGATGGTCTTCAACATGTTTTTGAAGGAGCTTGGAGTAGACTTGTTACCGCAGTGATTACTGCCCAGAGCTTTGGAATTGGAGTGCTATTTGGTGTGTCGTTCGTTAAGTGGACTTATGCTGTGTCTCACTCGCAATCTCCAGACCTTCATGCGGCTCCTGGCAAACAGAATAAAGATTCGCATTCCGGAACGTCGTCCCCGGTAATTTCGTTTTTCAACAGCAAATTTAATATGCAGCTGGCCATCCGCGCTCTCCGCGCTCTGGTCACACATCTTATCGCTTTGCGGGCACATGAACCTGCAGTTAACAATATAGTCGGTGTACAGCTTCTCAACGAACCCCATCCCTCTTCACACGAGACACTCTGTGACTGGTACAGGGAGGCAATCCAAGAGATAAGAGATATAGACCCTAGTTTCCCAATCTACATATCGGACTGCTGGATGACTGATCAATATGCCGATTTCGTCGCACATTTACCGTCTTCCTTGGCGCTGACTTGTGTCGACCATCATCTGTACCGGTGTTTCACAGAGAGCGACATTTCAACACCAGCCGCACTGCATACTGCATCCCTTGCTGATCGGAATGGTCCCTTTCCACAAATGTTCTCCCGCGTTTCAGAGAAGCTTGCAGCATCAGGAAGTGGACTTATAGTCGGCGAGTGGTCTGGAGCTTTGAATCCAGGCTCTTTGCAAGGCACAGCGGATGAACATCGGACAAGAGCATCTTACATTCGGGCTCAGCTTGACCTGTTCGAGCTGTACTGCGCTGGATCATTCTTTTGGACATACAAAAAAGAGTTGCCTGGAGACCAGGGATGGTCTTTCCGAGACGCAGTTGAAAATGGCATCTTTCCTGAAGTCGTGGGCATGATTCCAGTAAAGGATTATGTTGGACTCAGTGCCGACACAAACGCTAGAAAGGTGACCGCTAGAAATGTAGCCCTGGGTGAGTTCAGCGACCTTACAGTCGCAATATCGTCCCTAATTTTTTTCAAGGCCAACATGTATCCTACTGGACCCGTTTTCCTAGTTATTACGAACATTGGCGCTTTGAAGCTGGCTTCGATCAGGGCTGGGTCACGGCTTATGACTTCTTCACCTTCGATCGCGCGGGCCAGGCCGCCGTCTCAGAACTGGGATTCAAGGGCTGCATTGCGAAGAGGGAGGTGCAGGACCATATTCGTGAAAACGGGGGCAGCAACAATATTTGGGAGTTCGGTGAGTGCACTGTTCAAGGTGGTTTCCCCTTCTGGGTTTTGCCGCTTCTCGGCCGGGAGCATGACATACCCGCTATTTCGATAAGTCTATCTGTGGCATCGCCGATTTAGGTGGCCCTATTCTTAACATATTTCAGAGCATGGATTTAGGCAAGGGGTAGATGCTGCGAAGCTCGATTTTCAGCATCACTACTGTTGATTTTCACGTGTCTGGCGTAAGATCTTCATGGTATGTTTCCTCACCTAATAGGGACTTTAGCTTTTAACGATTTGCTTCCAGAACAGACAATCCATATCTTTGCATGCCCGTGTCCTCGTGTATGATAATGTTGATTTGTTCGATTGCTGTCAATCATCGCAGACGTAAAGTTCTTCTGAAGTGGACATAGCTTATTGGCCCGGCTTGGATGAGTTCTTACCCCTTTGTATTACCCTGCGATGCAGCTGTCAAGGAAAGTGCTGAAAGAACTTAGAAGACGTGTTACAGACCGCAGCTTCTTTCTGTTCCTCCAGTTCTGTATCCAGTCTATCATGCCCCTTCAATGAGGACGAGCGCGGTAATTACAAACTTCCGTGAGTGCTCCTGTCCCCGCATGAATCTGAACATTTCACAATAAATTTAAATCCCTTTGTCGTTACAACATGACCTACAAAATATGACCGATGGGATCTCCGAGGAGATATTTCTCTCCCTCACTTATGGTTTATCTTTTGAATATTGGGACGGAGGGACAATGAGTACTGCAGTCTGCAGATTGCTTAGGTTGAGGACGGATATCTAATGTCGTCGGTGGATTTGAACAAGCATGGCATTCTTGTGCGAGACTCGTGGTGGACCTGACAGTTACCGCTAAGGTAAGGGTATCGATCATTGGTCGATAGTGGTGTGACGACCCTGGTATCACTGCGCTTAGATGAATAGCCCCGATATGAAACCATGTTTTCTCCTACTAGAAACACACGGATATGCATCGACAGGAGGCTTACTACTCCCAATATTGAACGTTAACACCTTCTCCCGGGAACTTCCCTATGAGTTTCATTCTCTCAGCGTTATTTTGGATTGGACTTGGCAGAGACAGGAACAGGGGGTCTGCGGCCATGACACGAACTTCTATTAAATTCATCCATGTGTTGTGCCTACTCGCGTGCTGAATGCCTATGGCGCCCCGCATATCATACTGACTCAACTTTATCTACCGATCAGACTCAAGGCACTCAAAGGTTCACAATGATCATTCTCGTCTTTTCATCTTCCCTTACAGATATGTAATGAAGCATGGCAAATTTTGAGTCAAACTGTAATCACAATAAACGTACACACGTCCCAATCTCAAGCCGACAAACATAAATGTATCGTGATAAAATTTAGACCTTTAGTCGGGGTATATGTGAGATAGTTACAACATAAATCACAGTGGGGAACCAAGGCAATAAAGAACAATGGTTATGACAGATTTAGCACAAAGAGAGGGGGTTACAAGGGCAGGCAATATTCACGTCAACAACTTCCAATGGCAGAAACCATCTTCGTCCGGAGCTCTGACGAGTCCCCTGAAGATACGTCTTTCCATCAGATAATCAATGCGTTTGACCCCTTGGCTTGCTTCGAGCTGAGCAGATGAAGGGATGCTCCTGTATCTGCGGGTATATGCCCGCGCAATTGCAATTTCTTCACTCTGACTTAGCCGGGCCCAGTCAGAGTGAGAAATTTGGCGGTGAAGGGAAGAATGGATCATCCACAAAACATCGCCAACCGTTATGGGCAGAGCGCCCGAGACATCGTACTCGCCATGAACGAGCTCCAAGTCAATAGGCCATTGAGGAATGGCATCATGCGTGATACGCATGCGGGTAATGGTCGGGAATGTTGCAGGTTCCCTTAGCTCTTCAACTGACACCATAGCCGTGTGGTTTGGACCAACTCTGCGTAATGGCGCGAAAGCTGGATTAGAAATGTCGAAGTAAAACTCCGAAACATAAGCTTCTCCGTTAAGAAGCGGGTGAATCTGGAAGTGCTGCGACGATGTCTGGTATGGCCAAGGAGGGGGATTGGCATGGCCGAATGAATGCCGCCGGTTGTGGGTCGGCGGCAGTGGAATCCCCAAGAAGGAGGGACTGGGAGGTGTTGGGGCCATCCCTCCATGCCAAGACGGAGGGCGACGGCGACGGTGTCCATCAGGATAGTAAGTCTGTGGGATTCCAGGAAGTTCGGCGAAAGGTGAAGAGGGAGAAGATGGGAATAAATTTGAGGGAGGAATGAAAGGTGATCGCTGGGGCGTGTACGGATGGGTATAATATGGAGGAAACTCATAGGTCGGTTGCGTGTAGACGTATGGCCCAGACATTGTTGCAATATTGAGGTTGAGGTTAAGAAGAAAAGATGTCAGGAGACCTCTATTATTTATATACGATGATGGTCAGCTCGGGCTCGGTGCCATAAACACAGCCTGCGTACCTATATTATGACTTTGTATATGACTTGTCTTCAGGACAGCGACAGACCACTGCTTCGGGATGCACAGACTATGTACACAGCTTCAAGCGCTTGCCAGAAGACTGCGGGAGCTGCGAGACTTATGTCTGGCCAGGGCCCAAGTGGTACTTTTGAAGGCTGTCTGCAGATTGCAGTTCGGTCGGCAACCAATTACCAGAAGTCCAGAAATCTACTCACTGGCTTCCTGTCCTGGTCGGGCGGCTAGTGGGATGGTCAACGTTCTGAGCAAGATGGAGTTTGAATTGCATCGGTAAAAATGACACTGCCTGCTCTCTTTGTCAGCGTAAGCGCCTGACTAGAATACAAGAATATTCAAGGCCGCCAAAAATCGAGCCAAGTCTGCCAAGAGAACGAGTTATTTCTCATCATCAGCGGTCAGCGCTCGATTACGGTGATCAATTAAATCGGTCGCGGATCATCGATCACGATCCAATCATAATCATCCCACTCGCAGTCGCATTTCTGGCTACGTAGGCGCTCCATTGATGGATTGCATCCTGATATGATTGATCAAAAACCAGTGCGTCACAACTGTGTGACCCGCACTGTTTATGTGACCATGATGTGATGATACAGTCGGGGAGAAATTTCCACTTGTGGGTATGCGAGCTAGTTCAGCCAAACCCATATGGTGTGTTATGGATAGCTTTTGTCACCAGTCCAGTAATCATGTTGTCATGATGGACTTGTCTGAAACAACCTGTTTTGTACATCAGGAAATTCACCCATTCCTTAACTTCCTTAATCAGTTTATTTCACTTAACTTGAAACTTGTTTGCTCTCTCTCTTGTCATTCACCTAGCATATCTCATATTTTTTTGTGTGAAACACAATAAAACATGTATGTTTATATATCTCAACATCTACCAAGACATTTAAGTGTGCATATTATTGGGGCAGCAAAAACTTGATGCATTATAACACATGAGTCCAAAACCCATTGTGCCTTCAGGAAGCAAAAGGAGTGCAAAGTGCTCCTTTTTGGCTAGTGATGTGCATGACTAGGGAACTGCACAGGTACAGGTAACCTATATGGGTCATGAGTAAGGGTACCACTGGGGTACAGGTATGGGTCTAAGGTAGTGTTACCTGTATCCCTACCTGTACCTGTGCCATGGGTTTGACCAGTACCATGTGACAAATGTGTCACAATTATTCTACTACTCACTACCATGATTTGCCCATTGGCCCATGTCTATGCAAGTTGATGATCTCGGAGAGTTCAAAACAGTGCTGGTGACACTGTACTAATACAGGTATGTTTTTATTCACATCTTTGTACTGCTTGTTCTTAATTTCTTGCACTTGGTTCATTTGTCTGGGCTTGTCTGCACTCATTTGAACATGCCTTCATTTGTTTTCACTCCCCTACACTCATTTGGACTTGCCTGTATTCATTTTCACTCCCCTGCACTTGCCTGCACTCATTTGGATTTGTCTGCATTCATTTTCACTCCCCTGCACTTGCCTGCACTCATTTGGACTTGCCTGCATTCATTTTCACTTGCCTGCACTTGCTTGGACTTGCCTGCATTCATTTTTACTTTCCTGCACTTGTCTGCACTTGCTTAGACTTGCCTGCATTCATTTTCACTTGCCTGTACTCATTTTTGCTTGCCTGGGCTTGCCCTCACTTGTCTTAGCTTACCTGCACTCATTTGTACTTGCCTTTATTGATCTGAACTTGCCTGAACTCATCTGCATTCATCTCATCTCGCTTGATTTTGTCTGTGCATATCTGTGCTTGTCCATGCTTCCACTCCTTCTAGTGCTCTTAGATGCCATCCATATATGTTTAAGTCATATCAGCATTTGCTAATGTGTGTAGGACATGTGTGCTGAGCACTGATGGCTGACCTGCAGGTATACCCCTCATGGGTAATACCCTGGGTCTGTTTTATTAATATCTGCAAGAAAACCTGTACCTGGGTATGGGTATGAGTTGGACTGCCCATACCTAGGGGTATACCTGTGCAGTTCCCTATGCATGACCTGGCTTTGGGCCATGAACCAGCCAAAGCTAGCCTTCATTGAGCCAGGCCTAGCTAAGCCAAAGTCACAGCTTGCATAGGGCTTTGGCCTAGCCCATGATTTTGTGAAGCCCAAGCTGGTGGCCCAGGCTGGGGCTTTTAGGATAGTATTATGTACTATATATTATGTTTCTAGTGCCAGATTCTATTTTTGCATTTGTCTTCTATGTTGCCCTGCCATTGCTACATGTTAGAATTGACTAGTTAAAGGACTTTTACATCCTTTGGATGAGTGAAATACCATGTTCCTGTTGATATACAAGTGAGTTGTCATGTTTCTTTTGACACTACTTGCTCTAATGTCAGAATAGGTCCTTTGATTTATTACTATGCAGTCTATGCTATTTGTTCAGAGGTTTCATGGTCCATCAAGACTCTAACTTATTTTTTTTTGTTCATATGTTGTTGTACATGCCTCCTTACCCACTATCCACTATCTTCATATGATCAGCACAGACACTACAGCCTCCACCAATGGTGATGAGCCTTGTGTAGCATGCCCCATATATCAGATGAAACCAACAGCTGCCCTTCTTACACACTTAGAGATGGCAGCCCTACCATCACAAATGAAGGCCATCAAGGAATTCCACACTGCAGAAGCTGCAAGGACTATGAATGAAATTCAGCATACCACTACCCCAGGTCCATCACTAGTGCCTTCTGTGCTCCAGCAAGTCCAGCCCACTACATCTACATCTAGCAGCAAATGCCCCTATGATGCAGAAATCTCAGATGATGACATTAATGAGCATGAAAATGCACCCATGAACCCCAAATATAAGTTTATACACCTCTTCATGATGTGATCTAACTAAATACATGACTATCAGCAAAGAAAGCTTGCAAGGCAGCTGCAAGAATGGACTCAGACCTTATAGGTGCACATACTTCAGTCATTATTTCATGTAGAATCCCAGCCCCAAACATGCAAAAAGGCCCTAGAATCATGGCTAGCCAATGACCAGCCAGAGTATGTAGAATCATGGCTGACCAGTGTAGATATATAAATGCTAGTACTATACTAATTAAAGCAATAGTAGTTAGCCTTATGCCTATA